>OZ005658.1:78464438-78726938 GCA_963930645.1 Salticus scenicus
ATATTTAGCTATTAGTTTTCTCTAAGATGAAAATTATTCGTTTTGTTAGATAATTTTAATAAAAAATAGTTTTAATAAATTATTTGCATTTATTGAATTTGTGTAGGAAAATATAGATGAATGTCTTGTGGTGATCACAACATATTAGTTTTTTCATGTTTTTTGTTATTAAAATTTTATATTTCTTGTAGTTAATCATTTATAACAATGTGAATTTTGGTATTAAATATTTGTATAATATTAGTTGTAGTACGTATTGTTTATATATTGTTGAAAATTTTGTATAAAATGTAATATATCAAATCGTATAGTGAGGATTAGTGATAAATAGTGATAAGAAATATTCTTTTATTTCAAAGAAGCTTTTAAAAACAAAGCTTTACCAAGAACAGAGAGAATTAAAATCGACATTTCAATAAGAGCTTTTCTGTAATTTGAAGTAGTGCTTTACTTTACAAGAAATGTTCTTCCGATATTTACATTTTAACTTAAATAAAGCATAAGATGTATCTTTTATCTGAAATTGGAAACTTTAAAAGCTTATTAAGATAACATTCACTAATTTCGCATTCGAAACAAACACTTTATGTGCGTTAATGCCACCCGCCCCCCCCCCTCTCTCTCTCTATATATATATATATAGAGAGAGAGAGAGAGGGTGACCCAAAATTATAGCAACAAATTTTAAAAGATGATAATGAATATCATAAGGATTCAGAAATATATAGGAACACATGGTCGCAAATATTATCTTAATCCTTTAAGAACCGGATATTTTCGGCAGAGTTCCTAACTTTTATAATTTATTCACGAGCATTTTTAGCCCCGCCTCTTTTTTATACCGGAAATTTTGAAAAATTATTTTCTTCTTATTTACTCGATGTCACATATTTAAGAGAAATAATCAACAAAATTTCTAGTGCGAAAAGAAGGTGGGACTAAAAGTGTTTGCGAATAAATTATAAAAGTTGGGAACGCTGATTTTCGAAAATTTTTTAACTGATGTGGCTTTTAAATTTTGAATTTTTAACATATTTAAGCAAAAGATTACATAGAAAAGGTATACATAGTTTTTATATTAAGTATAGTAATACAAATTTTGTTTCTAATCGATGTACCTTAAGCATTGATTAATACGAATATTATGTACGGTTTTGTGAAACGATGGATTGTGTAAGATTTTAAAATTTACCAGGTAGGTGGAGTTACAAATAACCAAAAAGATAGACTATACATGAGCAGGCGAAAACACTCATACATGGCGATAAGTGTTAAAAACACCAGAATGTGTCTGCTCCTTAGAAGGTTTATATGATGTTAAAGGGCATAAGTTTCTATGTATTCCTCATTACTTAATTATATCAACATATAGATTGTAGTTCAACATTTGCACCGCCTTCATCTGTTAAAAATTATCTCAAAACACCTGGCTCTTATAGGGTTAAACTGATCGTTCCGAACGTGGATTCCTATGCAATTCTGAATCCTTGTGAAGTACCCCATCTCCTTTTAAAATTTGTCGCTGAAAATTTGGGACATTCTGTATATATATATACATACACTCCTATTCAAAAGTTTAGCAAGATTTGCAAACAATCACTTTTTTTTTCAAATAAAAAATTATTGGGTATTTAAAGAACTGGGTCTTCCTCATGATTTTCAGTGAAGATTGGTTTAAGACAACAGTTAGGGGGCTAATAACAAATTGAGCAAAATTAATAATGTTTGGGATCACCATGTATCGTTAAGTAAACGAAATGAACTGTAACTTTAGGATATGTTAATATAGACCCAAATCAATTTGTGGATAAATTTGCGTGACGATAGCATGTTAAATAAGGGAGTAGCTATAGTGCGACTTCAAACACACTAAACTCAATTCAACTATATTAAAATACACTCTGTAGAAAAAAAAATGGCATACCAAGATAAAATTCTCAGATTGTAATGAATTTGAGTATGGAAAAAAATTTTCTTCGAACATGCAAATAATTGAGATTTGGTGTTCAATGAATGAATAGCGGGAGCTCATGAGCAGTGCTGCCAGATTGAGGGAAATTTTTATTTAACACCCACCACTAAATTTTAAATGAAACGGTTTACTAATTGTTTCGAAACATCTTTTCCCGAAATCGTCTATGTAATTAGATAACCGATACAAGTAAAATTTAAGGGTGGATGTTGAATAAAAATTTCCCTCAAATCTGGCAGCACTGCTCATGAGACTGTGCATTCAACAGGTGTGTATAAAGAGCGATTCTCTCCATCTGATAGTGAAAATTTCATTTGAATTTCGACTTTGGATATCTTCGTGAACTTTAACAATGCCTCGTCGAATGATTTGGACTCATTATGAATATATGCCAGTGTTTGAAAGAGGATTGGATAGAATTGAAAGAGGTTGGTTGGACAAATCGAACAATCATTCGACATTTGGCTAGAAACGATGTGACGACTAGATAATGCGGCTAAGAGTGGATCAAGAATAACAACAATATCAATATCAAGCCGGCAGTTGTTGACCGAGGCCACAACAGAATGGAAAAAATGCGATTGTCACAGCCGCTGTCACCAGCACTGAATTCGTTATTATTAACTGTTCCTTATGTGACTACTACACATGTGTCAACCATGATTCTTGGCAAACGATTGAAAGAGTGGAATTTACGCTCTCGCTGACCGTTACGCCGCTTACTTTTCACGCCCATAAAATGTCAAGTCCGATTACAGTGATACCGGGATCGATCAACCTGAAACTTTGCTGAGTGGGTATGTATAGTCTTTAGTGATGACGAATCCCATTTCCATTTGTGTGATGAAGACAATGTCTGAAGATGTCCAAGACATAAGGGGATCTGCCCTTGTTATCACACGCCACTCATGTCCACAGAAGAGCGTCATGGTATGGGGAACCTTTCACAGCCGGACCACTTTGATAGTTATTTCTGACACATTTACAGCACAGCAGTAAGTAGACCACTTTTTTTGACCGGTTGTGTACCATTCCTTTTACGACATTCTTGCCTTACTTTTTAACAAGACAATTCTCAGCTAATCACTGCCCGTGTTCCTATTAATTATATTCAAGCTTTTCAAATACTTGTTGGCCATCTTAGCCACTCAATCTCTTTTTTATTCATAGAGCACGTTTGGTATGTTATGAGAAGGTGACTACAGCCATACCGGAATGATGATGATTTAGCTCGACAATTGTACGTTATTTGGCAAGGATTTCAGCAGGACACCAGGTGGGAACCTTATCAGTGCCATAACGGAGGACACTTTGAATCCAGGCCAGAAATGGACTAACGCATTATTACTTTCTTCCTTTCTGTAATGGTAAAATTCTGAAATAAATTATTCAATTGCTCTGAAATGTTTAATTGTTTGTTTTTCTATGTATGCTCTTCATAACTAACATTTTGTTTTTTAATCTCAATCGGAAAACTCCTTTTTGGTGCGTCCATATATATATATATATATATATATATATATGTATATATTTTAAATAGAGTGTATAAGATTTATAACAAACTCTTTATACCCCTGATGAACCAAGACAATCTACTTAGTACTTCTTAAAATATTCGAGAAAAGGTCAATATTTGAAAGGGATCAAATACTATATCCATACTATAAATAACAAAGTTGCATAAAAAAAAGCAGATTTCTATAAAACAAATAGAAAATTCAGGTAATACAGGAATTAGAAAATTTAAATATTTTTACCACCTACATACATACAGAAAAAACAAATCCAGTTAATAAAATATTCTTTATTTCCCAATCAAGTCATGTACAAAGTTTCAACATTCTATTATAAAAAATCACCGAGACAGGACAAGTTGAAAAATCATATTTTTCTTTGAACACAGTATCATAAACATAGGAAGTTTCAGTTATTTACATAAAAAGAAATACGAGTGAAAATAACGATGTCGTAAATAAACATATAATTTTTAATCTTTGATTGTCCTTGGGATAAAATGTATGGCTAAACTTATGAAAACATGCTGAAATTTTCAGCATGACTTAATTAAAGCATACGGTACATTCTACTAAAATTTTATATGTGAGTAATATAAAAATTTAAATTTTGTAAATTTTAAAATTGGAGCTGTTCAATTTTTAAGCAGTTTTATGAAATTCTGTATGTCACAACTTTGTAATTTTTAAAATATTTCATGAACAGTTTCCAAGGAATTCAAACGAAGTTCAAGGTTTTTCGAACACCCTGTATAGTTAATTAAAGCAATGTAAAAAATTCTATCCAAATACAAAATGGAATATGGCATCTAGATGCTTCTTGATTGAAATTGCATACTTCACCATAACATTATACTTAATATCAGGCCTTATTCGCAAATCCGAGTGTTCTTGTAATAGAAAAAATCTTTTTGGAAAATTGATACTAGTAAGACTGAAAATATATTCTTTCGTTTTATAAAAAGCTTTTAAATACAAAGTCTTCTCAAGAACAGAAAGCATCAAAACCGACATTTCTATGAAAAAGTTGTCTGCAGGTTCAAGCTATTGCGTTTACTCCAGTTCCATTTTATGAACAACATCCTTTCAGAATTTTGATTTCAATTTCACTCATGCAAAAAGTATATGTGTTACCTGACATCTAAAAGCTGTATTTTGTTGTTTTCTTAACTGGCTTTAAGTGAAAAAGAATATATTATTTGCAGTGTATATTAAAATTTACATCTTGATAATCATGATCACAAATCTACATAGTATTAATGAAAGCAAACGTATACATATATGTGATAAAAATATTGATAGATTTAAAAGCTTTTTTTTATAGGTTATTCTTATTTAGAAATAAAAACTATCTACATATATGCATTAAAAGCAAACAAATAATTACTTTTTTTTTTTCTGTAACGAAAATATTCGTTTATGATTTGTTGAACCTCTCAAAAATTGTCTCATGATTTTAAAATCAATATGTATAAAAAATGTTAAAGAATACAGATTCAAAAAAAGATATATAAAAATAGTTTAAAACCAACAAAAACAATAAACGTAGATAAAATATTGAAAAATGAAATTCTTATTTGATACGCCTGTCAATACATCATCAAAGGCATAACATACAGAATCAGAGGTTCTTATTTCTATCATTTCTGCGAGAATTATCTAAAGGATGACAATAAAAAAAATAAATAAATAAATAAATAAAAAAACAAGAGCTTTTTCTGATAAAAGAAGGTAATTTTATTAAGGAACTTATCAGAATCTAAGTATATTCATATTGAAGCAAAGGGATTACTAAATTAAAGCACACTTATTAAAAATTGAAATTAACCGGGATGTTAAAGAAACAGTTCAAGAGGCCCAGTAAATACACAATCAGTAAATAAGTAAATAAATATACTGATATAATTTCTATAGTTCTATATTATACAGAGCGTATTCGAAAAGTAAGTTACATTTGTTCCCTTACGGTTGGCAAAATTACGAAGCAAGACCAAAGCTTACGTAGACAACAAACTCGCCAATCAGAGTTCCCAACTTTTATAATTTTTTCAGGAGCATTTTTAGCCCCGCCTCTTTTTCATACCGGAAATTTTGAAAAATGATTTTCTTCTTATTTAATCTTTGTCACATATTAAAGAGAAATAATCTACAAAATTTCTGGTGCGAAAAGAAGGCGGGGCTAAAAGTGTTCGTAAATAAATTATAAAAGTTGAGAACTCTGTTGCCAACATCCTCATTAATATTCCATAGCGTCGTTAGTCCCTCCCTTTTTTTCACACCAGTAAATTTTTAGAATTATATCCCGTAAATGCATTTACGATTTAATAAGAAAATACTGTAAAAAGATACTTGTGTGGAAAAGAAGCGGGGCTAATACTACTACGGAATATTAATTAAAAAGTTGGCAAGTATGGTAGACCAGGCCTGTCCAACCGAAATCACATGATGGGCCGCATTGGAAATGTATTTTATTCAGGCGGGCCGCACTATATGTATATATGTTTTTTGAGTATATGAATCATGTATGTATATACTTTTTGGGGGGAGGGTAAGGTGAAGATTCGGAGCAAAATACATTAGTTTAAATCATTTTCATTCATAAGTTAACATTAGAATTGTGAAAAATTTATGACTATACATTAGTAACCACAACAAGAAGATTATTTATGGGTCTGATAATATTTCATTACAACAGAGTAATTATTTAGCTACTGTAATCGTTGAAAGGTAATTTCGCTGCAGAAAGCCTGAAAGGATTTATTAATTTTTATTCTGTTAACCAAAGATATGAAATTCTAAATATCTTTAGTCTCCTTGTGGGCCGCAAAATACTACATGGTGGGCCGCGGGTTGGCCACCCCTGTGGTAGACGATAACATGGCTACCAAAGTAGCAATTTCTTTCGAATAGTCGAAACTGTTGTTGTGTTGTAAGATAAAACACTAGCACGTCATCTGGGAACTTGCTCAAAGTTGATGTACGCAGAACAATATGATTTTTGTTGCACGAGTACAAGGATTCATCATGTATAGTACTGGCAGTGTATAGACTTTATGCAATATCACCTTCACCTATTATGAAATGGTACAGCAATTCCAAGACGACCACAGAGACTTAATCGATGCCAAAAGAAAAGGAAGCCCAACAACGCTGACCACATGAGACAGGGTGTACAGGATAGAAGACATTATATTCTCAGCAATTTTCGAGTGAGCGTCAAACACACTGCACAGGTGTTAGGATGATTTCTGGTGGAGCTCATTCTATCGTCTGCCACTATTTTTAAGTTCAGTCCAATTCTAAGTTACCTTCAGAATTAAGGAGCGAGTTTCTATTGTCGAGAACATTTTGGCATTTGCCTGCAGTGATTCAGAAATTGTATAGAGAAATAGTGTGTTTTTTGTGTATCATATTGTATTGTAGAGTGTTCCTAAGAAAAGCTGTTCTTTTTTTTTTTTTACTTTCATTGTTCGAGTGTAACTTACTCTTTGTACAACGCTAGTACAATAAGTTTTATGATTGCGATTTCAAGTATTCTACAAGAATATGTATAAAAATCAACTATTTTCCACCGGTTTTTTAAAAGCTTATAGCATTAAAAAAATTAGTATGTTGTGGCCATCACAAAACTTTCTTCTATAATTCCCTATTCAAATTCACACAGTACAGTTTATTTATTACTTTTTCCCATTATGAATGCAGAATATTTTCATCTGACAAGGAGAGGTCACGACATGGAAAATTCAGATCGGGACGAAATTGCGCAGGATTGTAGTATACTATGAGGGTAACAACATATTAAAGCAGTAGGACCCACTATCCACAAAATTTCGAGAAAAAAGCATTTAAAGTTTCAGTAATCTTTAAATACAAGTTATTTCGTAAGTGAGTAAGCACCTCAGTGGCGTGATCCTAAAGCGCGAGCCTCCCACCCAGATGAGTTGGGTTCGAGGCTACCTGCGAGACTACTTTTTTTTTTTTTTTTTTCTTCTTTAACTTTTTATGTAATCTTAACTTTTTATTTATTTTACTTTATTTTACAATTCAATTCAAAATTTGAAAATTTTAATAAAAAATTATTCAATTTTCTTGAGTATAAAATAACTTTTTCTATTTTTAATATTTATATCTTAAAAATACAATAAATTTATATAAATTAAAAAATAAATTTTCGTTTTATTTTAACTTTAAAATAAGGTAAAACTAAAGAAACTGTTTTTAATTATTTATCTAAATATTTTATTTCATTTAGGTATATTTAATTTAATTTAAAAATTTGTCTGTTTTCTTTATGTTTCTTATTTAGGGTTTTGCAAAACTAAACTTTATTTCTTAAGTTATAGAAATTTGTTGTATTTTTAAGTCATAAATATTAAAAATAGAAAAAGTAATTTTATACTCAAGAAAATTAAATAATTTTTTATTAAAATTATCAAATTTTGAATTGAATTGTAAAATAAAGTAAAATGAATAAAAAAGTTAAAATTACATAAAAAGTTGAAAAAAAAAAAATAAAACAGAGTAGTCCCGCAGGTAGCCTCGAACCCAAGTCATCCGGGTGGGAGACTCGCACTTTAGGATCACGCCACTGAGGCGCTTACTCGCTTGCGAAATAACTTGTATTTAAAGATTACTGAAACTTTAAATGATTTTTATTCGAAATTTTGTGGATAGTGGGTCCTACTGCTTTAATATGTTGTTACCCTCATTGTATACTACAATCCTGCGCAATTTCGTCCCGATCTGAATTTTCCATGTCGTGACCTCTCCTTGTGAGAGGGGGTACTATTACACGAAATGTGCAACGGAAGTGAATTTTTTCCGTGCATCCTTCCCGTTCTCAGAACATTTGGAGTATAGCAGTGCCACCTCTCGACTGATATGCACCCAAATTAAATCAGCATAATGTTTCATAATGTCATTTTCACATATCAAGTTTTGTTCGATTATACGCAATAGAACCTGAAATACAACCTTTTCTTAATTTGCGGAAATCATTGTATAGCAACACTACCTGTTGAGCTATTGGTACCAAAATTTTGCAGGTGTTAATTTATGTCCAATTGAATCGATGTATAAACTTACATGTAATGCTTAGCATTAGTTCCTGAGATATAGATTTTCCTAAAATTACGGAAATTGCTGTATAGGAGCAGTACCTGTTGAGCTATTGGCACCAAATGTTGAGAAAAACTAATATATGTGAAGATACAACTACATAAAAATTTACACGCTATTATGAGCTGTAGTTTCTGAGAATAGCCTTCCCTGAAATTGCGATAATCACTGTATAACAGCGCTACATTTTGAGATATCGGCATAAAAAGTAGATAGGTATTAATTTATGTCAAGGTACATGCAAATTTATATGTAATTCTAAACAGCAGTTTCCGAGATACAGTTGGAACAAAATTTTTGTCTCATACAAACAGACAGCCATTTTCTATAAAGGGTCAAATTGTGTTCTGGACCTGTCAAAACGTGTAAATCGATCGAAACCCAGAAGTCGAAAATTTTATACGAATCCAATACTTTCTTCTACTGAACACAGAAGAAAGTGAAAATCGGTATTGCGAATTTTCAATAATGAAGTTCAAGCAACAGGTATTAAATAATTACTACAATTTAAATTTTTAATGCGATACTATTTTTTAAAGATCATTAATAAAATTTTTACAAATTTCACGGTTCTAATGTTAAATTAAAAACGAAATTCCAAGAAAACTCTCAATTTTAACTTCTTTTTAATTAAGTAAAATAAAACTAGAAAATTTAAAATTCCATTAACACTTTTAACAAATTTTAATACTTATGTTTGTTTCAGTTTCAGTTAACAAAAAATATAAGGAAAATCTTTTCTGAATTTTCGATTCATGCTCCCCATGATAATCGATTCTTATTTTTATTCAGATTTTACATTTGAACGGATTTAATTCAATATTTCTTTTTAAATTTATGGAATAATAGGGAAAAAAAAGTTTTCATGAAATTTCTTTAAAAGTAAAAATTATATTCTTAAATTAACAATAAATAACAATGTCTTTGAATGTAAGAATTATAATCTTAAATTAACAATAACGAGAACTTTTTCAATAGTAATCTTCAAACGAAGAGCAAAATAATTGAGAAATACATTCTATTGAATAAGCTGATTTAAATGTAAATTATACATTTATTTTAGCAGAAATTGTAATTTACTCAAGAGGATTAAATTATCAAAAAGGAAAGTGTAAAAATAATACGTAAATTAAGAACTTAATAAACACTCTCTTATTTCAAAATGTACAAAAATTCGAATTCAACGGATGTTGATAATATACACAACTTCTCACAATTATCTTTTTTAGAATTTAGTACAAGTTACAGCAATATATCCTGATATAGAGTCATCTGGAACTTAGGAGAAAGTAATAACAGCGCTATCTGTTGGCCGATTTACACCAGAATTCAATTAGAATATTTTTTCCTACTCACATTCATTTTTGGTGCGTTTCTATAGCATAGAATCTGAGATATAGCCTTCCTACAAACAGAAAATATTACAAATTACCAGCGCCCCCTGTTGACAGATACGCAGCTATGTTAAATATGTATAGTTTTCCATAATATGCATCTCACATACCGTGCTTAGTGCAACTGTATATCATAGAAACTGAGATATTAAAATATTGATTTCTGTGAAACGGATTAAGTTGCAGCAGAGTGGCACTCTCTTTCGGCGTGTATAAACCCATTAACATAATTTACCGCTACATAACATCCAACTTTATTACCAAGTATGGTGTATTTATAGATGATAAAAACTGAAATATATCCCTATCTTAAAGGGAGGAAATCACAGAATAACAGCGTCATCTGTAAGGCAATATATCCCAAATACTAATCTGACCCGTATTTTATTAAATTTTAGTCAGGTGTCAAATTTGGTAAATTCCGATCTCTGGAGTGTAAGCATACTTGCCTACATGTTAATTAATATTCCGTAGTAGTATTAGTTATGCCTTCTTTTTCACACCAGTATTTTTTTACAGTATTTCCTTTCTTATTAAATCGTGATTGCATTTGGAGAATATAATTCTAAAAAGTTACTGGTGTGAAAAAATGGGCGGGACTAACGACATTACGAAATATTAATGAGGATGTTGGCAAGATACAGCGTCCAAAAATTTTTGGTAACACATACAAGGACAGAGATTTTTTAAAACAAAAAGACCAGTTCAGATTATCTTAGAATGTAGAAGTCTATAGAAAACCGGAAGTTGTAAATTTTTACGAATCTAATACTTTCTTCTAATGTATATAGATGAAAGTAAAAAGAAAAAAAAAGAAAGAAAGAAAGAAAACGAGAAATTAATTTTTAATAATTTTTTTTTACAAGCAATATAAAATGCTAAATCATATGCATTGTATAGCGTATCCTTACAAAATGCATAATATTTATTAGATATGATTGTTTTATCCCACACTTTACATCCTATAGCGATTGATTGTTTTTTTTAAGGAATTTACTCCAAGAATATTATTAAAGCAAGAATTTATCTATTGCTTTAGAAAAATATTTTTTTTAGGTTGATTTATTTAGAAATCGACTTATAATAATTTAATTTACATACACATATAACTAACTATAGGTAAAAGGAAGTTTCTTATCAGTTAACTTTCGAAATAATAAACAAAATTGAACCAAAATTGGACAGTCAACTTCTCTTACAAATATCTTCATGTGTTTATTAACCAAATTGTCCCCAACTTTTTTTATCAAATATGTCAACACAATAGCTTTTGAAATACATAATTAATTCGAACCAAAGTTGGACAGTAAACTTACCGTAGAAATATCTTAGATTAGCTCCGTGGGCAATTTGCTGCGAAATTTTGTGTCCAAGTTGAAACCACATGAGGGCAAGGCAGACTGTATTTATAAATTTAACATCATGATAACTTTTGAAATACTGAAATTGAGCCAATGTTGGACAGTGAATTTATCTCAGAAATATCTCTGACAAATTCATTGCGCAAATTTCTGCGTTATTTTATTTTCAAGTGGAAATTTTTCCCTTGAAAATTTGTCATCACGATAACTTTTGAAATACGGAATTAATTTGAACTAAAAACTTATTTGCTAAATAATGACACTTTAAAACACTTAGAATTTCTAAAAAGATATGTTTAATTACAGAGCCTGATTAAGGGGGAAGCACACATTATTTACACTTACACCGTTATTTTTTAACAAATACTTTCCTGCTATAATAAACACAAAATTCTCATTAAAAATTATTTTAAAAGAATTCTGGTGTCTAATAACGGCGAGTAAATTGGATTGTTTTACACCGTTCATTTTTTATAAAAAATATTTCCTCGTCAAAGCGTGGATAATTGTAAAAATATTCCGGTGAGAGCGGAGATAATGTGTGCTTCCCCCTTAATCAGGCTCTGTTTAATTAAACCACTTAAAATTACACATATCGTTTCAAAGCTTTTCGCCCTGCCTATAAGGGCATCACCAGGAAAATTTTTAATAAAACACAATTTCGTAAAAAACTGCAGCATTATGTTCATTATATATTACAAAAACAGTCGACAATTACGGTTAGATTTGATAACAAGTCAGTCTTTATCCAAAAACTGTGGAGTCTCAGTTAATTTGAACTAAAGTTGGACTGAAGACTTATCTTACAAATACATACTTGCCAACCATCTCATTATGAATAGTACAATTTTTAGTACCCGCCTTTTTTTCTACACCAATAAATTTTTAGAGTAATTTTAGTCTTATTTAATCGTAACAACATTTGGAGAGAATTACACTAAAAATATAGTGGTGTAAAAAAAGGGGCGTTTTATCAGGGGGCGTTATCAATTGTACGGATGTTAATGAGATGGTTGGCAAGTATGCAAATATCTTGGATGAGTTCGCTAATTCCATCATTTTGTTTCCAAGTGGTGTGGCCACTTGAAATCAAGTTATCACTCGGAATTTTTTTAATCACGAAATCTTTTGAAATATTAAATTAATTCAAACCAAAGTTGGGGAGCTGTCTTATCTTACAAATACATTCGAAATACTGAATTAATTCGAATAAATTTTGTACAGTAGACTTATCTTATAAATATGTATAATAAAATGGCAGCAACAATGTATAAACAGTTTTGTTAAAATTTACAAACTGAAATAATTTTGAAAGTAATAAAGATTTTTCTTATGTTATTAATTTTTTTTTTTTTTTTTTTTTTTTTTTTTACACATAATATTTTATAAAATTCTTTCCAACCACCAAAAAATTTTCTGTTGTTTTTAGCTATTTTTGATGCATTATTTGTTCATTTTTATTCATTTATTTATTTTGAGTTATTAACATAAACTAATAGAGATAAGTTTAAAATACATTTCCATCATTTTGTGAAAGTTAAATGTTTATTCTTTGCATGCACTTAATGCTAAATAAGTAAATAAAAAGTTCAAGAGTTAACTGAAATAATTTTGCAGATTTCACTTCGTTATGTTCCTTTCTTTGAAAATAAATTACGCATGCATTTCGTTAAAAGAGAAAAACGTTGTAATCATCGATTCTCAGACTTTTGCTTTTTCTGTAATTTTGTTTCATAATAAACTTAGAAAGTTTTCGAAAAATCAAAATTTTATGCAAAAATTATTTATTAAATTTTACACATACGCACACAAAATGTAAACTTATTTCTGTTTTGTATTTTTAAACAAGGAAAAATTTTATTACAACGTGAATATTTATTCAATTTTCTAAATCCTTTGTAAAAAAAAAAAAAAAAAAAAAAAATGTAGATTTATCTTAAAATTCCCTCTAAAGTTTTATACATTCCTCTTATTTTATTAGACTCCAAATTTTGAATTATATTATTACAAAAATTTACATAATTATACAATTATTTCGATAAAATTTTAGCAGTTTTATTTAAGTAATGTAGAAAATAAAAAGAAACGCTATTAGGTGATCACATAATATATGTATTTTAATTTTCTTTTTAATCTACTGCAGGAGTGTATCTCTTATTACAATATTAATTTAATTTAGTAAATAAAAAATTTCTCTAATATCATATATTATTTTTATAAAAATATAATTTTATAAATTATAATTAGTATCGGGATTATGTGCAATCCTTAATGCAATTTTTGATATATTCACGCACAATTTTCAATATATGCAATTTTTAATTGTGTGATTTTTAATATTTATACATAAATGAATAATAGTTTAAAAATCTGGCTGATCATATTTAGGTTTTGTTTTTATACTTGAAAAACATTATAAAGTAACTATATTATTCAAGTGAATTATTATTATTTGCATGAACTTATTATTATTTTCTTTTAACTTATTATTTATGTGGAATGTGATAAATAACCTTAAAATAAATTTTTTTCAGCATGAAAATTTTAAAAATGTGCCACAATATTTATTATTATTATTATTATTATTATTTTGGAATTCCCAATAACTTATTACTCCAAAAAGCCAGTAGGATCCACCAAAGATTTCTGTAACATCTGATACTAACATCTTTGTTGCTAGAATCGGGAAAGTTAGGAAAAAAAAAAAAAAGCGACGATTAAAGATATACCAGTAAGACTACCCGTACATCCAGTGAAATAGCTCTCTTACTCCTTTCCCATCCTAAGTTATCTATCCTAAGGGATTTTTGTTACTTCGCTTTATACGGATATCTTATTCAAAAGTTTTTTGGATTCTGCTTTTTGAATATTATTCTTTGAATATGGCGCTTCTTAGCTTAATGAACAATTTTTTGAAAAAGAAAAATAATTAAATAAATAAAACTATTAAATAAATAAATAAAATAATTCTCATTACGTGCATTTTACGAAATTTTGTCTTATAATGCCATATTACAGTTCTTTTTTTGGGGGGTTATTTGGTTGGTTGGTTGGTTGAATAGCTTTTTTTGGCGCAAGGTCCAAAGTAGGACATGCTGCGCCAAACAAATGGGTAAAAGAGAAAGAAGCTTCTGGATGGGTTTACCCATCCAGAAAGTCATTAAAAAATCACAGTAAAAAAATGAAGCAAAACATACAAGATAAAATCAAAAATAATAAAAACAGTGTATATAATAAAACAGATGTAAAACAGGTTGAACTATGTAAAGAATAAAATCAGATGTCTAAGTAAAAACCAGCCTCCTTCAAGAAGTTTGTCAGATGATAATGAGGATTTACACCTAAAAGGCTCGTCAGAGTGTGTGAAGATGAATTAAAATTTTGTCGATAAAGATGATTTTTTTGGGGGAAAAGAAAAATAAAACTTTTTCGATAATGTCCGTTTCGATACTGATTATTATTAATTTTCTTTTCTTTTCTTTCTTAGAAAAGAAAAAAAAAAAGATTTTTATGAAATTCTGTCAAAAGCAAAATTTAGTATAGCACGGAGGACTATTATTTATTTATTTTATTTTATTTTTTTTTTTTCAAATTGTAACATCGATTTCAAATTATTCAATTAAATATTCGATAAATTTTCGATTTCGATAAATGTTCAACTATCGCAAAACTGGTATCGTAAAAATCCGTAAATTGAGACTAATAGTCCTCCGTCCTAATAAATAAAAAAGTAATATTTTGTATGTTTATAAGCAGATTTAGGACTCTAAGTTTGGATTTCTAAACGAAATATCTAAATTTATATATATATTTGATATGCATATTGATATATTTGATGTCAATATGTATACAATTTATGTGATACAATTTACCTATCATATGATACAATTTACATATAAATTGGCATTTTCGATATACATAATATCAATCTGGCTTCATTTAACAAATTAGAGCATGACATGATAAACTACGCAAAAAATACTTTCATTATGCAAAAATTAGCTTGTAAAAATATTCTGCTATATAAATCTATTTTAATCAATTTTTCAAACAGTTAGAGCTCCTAAAAAGATGTCACTTGAGTAAAATTAAAAATTTAAGTTAAAAAAAAAAAAAAAACATTTTTTTAACATTACGAGCTTTTTATTGTGAAGGCCAAAAAAGCATAAAATAAAAATTTAATGTGACAAAGACATGTTTTAAAGAAATGAAAGTTTCAACACTAAGAAAATTTCAGAGAAAAATATAGATATATCACTTTCGCAAGAGAGGAAAATTTTTAAATATTCAAAATAGTTTAAAAAGCATTAGAGACCAATATTTTTAGTTATTAGTTTTTTGTATAATTATTCGTTAAGCCATAAATTCCAAAGGTCTCGAAAGCTTTTTAAAATATTTTGAGTATTTAAAAATTTTCATTCCTTGCAAATGTGAAATATCTATATTTTTCTCTAAAATTTTCTTAGTGTTGAAACTTCCATTTCTTTATAGCATGTCTTTGCTGAAATTTTTTTTTTTATTTTACGCTTTTTAGGGCTCCACAATAAAAAGCTTCAAATGTTAATTTTATTTTTATTTTTATTTTTTTACTTTTGTGCTTTTTAGTTATAGAAAAAGTTTCTTAAAAAACTAATGAAAATTTCTTAGGATACTGTGTAGGCAACTAAAGATTTTCTTTTATCAATTGACATTTTTTCTTTTAATTATCTGCAAGAAAAACAGCACATCGATGTTCGAGGATCAAACCCACGGCCATCGCGTTATCGGCATGATGCTCTAACCAAAAGCCAAAGAACAGTCAAGAAACGGCATAGAACGTGCTAGAAAAATCTAACAAATAAAAAAAAATATTGTTCTTAAATGCTTTTTAAAATATTTTGCATATTTAAAAATTTTCATATCTTTCAAAAGTGAAATATCTATATTTTTCTTTAAAATTTTATTATTGTTAAAAATTTTATTATCGTTTTTATAGCATGTTTCTGCAAGATTAAAATTTTATTTTATGTTTTTCAGGGCTCCATAATAGAAAGTTTCCAGTGTATTTTTTTTACTTATTATTATTATTACTAGTATCGCCCAGTGGTCGAAACTCGACCATTTTTTTTTTTTTTTTTTTTTGCAAAGCGAGAAAAAGCAAAGTTATTGCCTTGTCCTAAACGGAATGCAATTGCAACACAGCTGCGGCAATTGTTTGCCGATATTCACTCTAACTGAATCAGCAGAGTTTTACTTAACCCGTTAATAGTCGCTAGTTGGTCAATTTGCCGCCCATCCTTAAGTGTTGCCAGATTTTTTTTATTCGATAGCCACCAAAAAATTTTAGAAGTGGCATTTGATATACATAACACGCGAATAAACTCGAAGAAACGTCGATCACATCACTTTTTAAAATTATTGGTTGGAGTTAAATAAAAAGTGCGGAATCTGTAGTAATAATAGTGGCGCTCTCTATAGCGACTACTAACGGGTTAATATAACTATTTCTCTCTGTAGATGTTAGCCTTTCCTAAAATGAGAGAAAATCGCAACGTGAAAACGCCCCTTGTTGTGTGATACAGCCCAGAAGCTAATAGGTACCATGTCAAACCAAGGCCCAACCAAGTATCAAATTCTGTTAAATTAATTCGATTGGTTCATAAAGTACAGTGTTTGAACAAAAAAAAAAAAAAAAAAAAAAAAAAAAAAAAAAAAAAAAAAGATATTTTTCAAAAATGGTCGAATTGAGTTCGGGAAATTTCAAAACGTGTAACTTTATCGAAAACCGAAAATCTAAAACTTTTCTGAATCCTATATTTTCTACTTATATATGCAGAGGAAAGAATAATAAATATACTTTTTAAAAAATAAAAATAAGTAGTCAATTTCACTTAATTAAAATGCAAGGAAATCTCAAAACGTGTAAATTCATCGAAAACCGGAAATCAAAAGTTTTTATGTATCTTCTACTTGCTTCTTCTACCCACAAAAGCTAGCAATAAAGACACTTTTTAAAAAAATAAGTAGCCAATTTCAGTTAATTGAAACGTAAAGAAAGCTCAAAACATGTAAATTCAGCAAAAAACGGAAATCGGAATTTTTTCCGTATCGTCTACTTATACATGCAGCAGTTAGTAACAAATCCATTTTTCTTCTATTCAGTATATTAGATGAATATTTATTGTTTAAATATCACCCTTTGAAATGAAATGTTTATGTTTACATTCGAAACTGGAAGTTTGCCATTTTTTTTTCTGGAGTTTTGTGATTTTAAATTAAAATTTTATCAATTTTACAGAAAAAATAACTCAATCAAACACATGTAGACAGTAACTTATATATAACCCAAATATCGAAATTAAAATCGGCAGATAATTTCCGTTATTTTTTAATAATTGTTTACAAAAAATCCAAACGATTAACATAGAAAATCTTTTTAATGGCTCCATGGACAAACAGTGACGTCATCACTTGGCTTGCGTATAGTGATGCTACATTATACAAATTACTGTGTCTATGGTTTTATTTGAGCTTTATGAAATTGCCAGATTTAACAACTTTCTACTTTTAGGTATTTTTTAATGTAAAGGAATACGTGTATAAAAGGGAAAAATTGGGGAAAATGCATAAAAAAATAAATGTATTTTTAAATATCTTCTTGACATCGCAAGAAAATAATATTTGTATTCGCACCTTCCGGCTAACCATACCTTTCGAATGATACCATTTTCAACCCTCTACTCCCATAATTAATATGTTAAAAAGGGATAACAAATTTTATGCTTGCCTATTAATATATAGATTATTATTATTATTATTTTTTTTTTGGGGGGGGGGGCTTTATAGTTACTAAAAAAATGCTTCTTATTAAACTAATCAAAATTTCTTAAGATATTGTGTGGACCATGAAAGGTTTACTTTTAACGACTTCACCGGCCATCCCAAGATAACTCGGGGTAAATGTAGCTTTCCACACATTACAGTGGCCGGTGAAGTGGTTTTAATAAATGACATCTTTTACATTAATCATCTGTAAAAAAGTACCACGTCGGCCTTCGAGCACCGAATCAACCACCCATCGCGTTGTCAACATAAAGCTCTAACCAACTGTGCTAACGAGCGACGCAAAGGTTTCCTTACAATTACTTTAAAGTGGAGGCGCCTTGTTTTGTAGCGTGACACAAAGACACGGTGACAAAATCCAATTTCACAAAAAAGCTTTTAATAACAAACACTTAAGTTATCAAAGCCTATAAAAATTCATTTAACGAAGAAAAACCAAACATATATAAAAATATGCTAAAAACTAAGTAATTAATTAAATAAACAAGAATAGAAATGATAAATTAAAAACTAAAAAAAAAAAAAAAAAAAAAAAAAAAAATGTGATAAATAATTTTCCATAAACAGATACTTTTTGAAAGAAAAAAATAATTAAATGTAAGGTTTTTCAAAGGCAATATCTAACAATACGTAAGATATGAATTGAGATAAAAGACATAATAAATTATTGAACCACATAAATTATACATATAAAAAAATATTTATTTAAGATCAACGAGTTAAACAGTTTTTCTCTAATCTATAAACACAATTTTGTAAAATGATTTGTTTTCTTTTATTCAGTAAATAATTAAAAGGAAAAATTTTCGTACCAATTCAAAATGTCTCACAAAGAAAAAAATATCATTGATCTTAAAATAATATTTACACTGATACTAAAATTCTAAAATATATCTGAGTACTTACAATACCAAAATAACTTTTTTTTTTTTTTTTTTTTTTTTTGTTTTACTTTTAACACTTAATCAACTCAAGAGCAGACTTTCGTTTATGTTTTCTTGCTTCTTAAGCAAGAAAAGTTGTAAAATGTACTTCAAAGTTATAAAAGTTTTTTATGCTATAAAAGAAAGTTATTCTTTGTCGATAAATGCAGTTTATCAAGAATAATCTTTACACAGAATAACACTTCAAGTCTCTAAGAGATTTTCTTACACTAAAATAAAAATCCTTCTTTACTAAGTAAAAAGAAAAAAAAATGGACAATTATTTTTTATTGTTGCTTTTAATGCAATGAATAAGGTATTTTGTTAAGTATTATCCAATTAAAAGTTTTTATGGGGGAAAAAGGGGGAAAAATCTTTATGTTATATATTTGGATTTTGTGAGAAAAAAATTACATATAATTTGTAAGGAAAAAAAAAAAAAAAAAAAACAAGAAAGAAAGAAAGATAAAGAAGATTCTTCTAATTAGATCTGCATAAATGTTTATGTGGCTACCACATATATTGAGATATAACGGTTTCTTTAGAAAATTGAAAAAAAAAAAAAAAAAAAAATCAAATCGACAATTATTTTTTTGTTGTTGCTTTTAATGCAATAAATAAGTTATTTTGTTAAATATTATCCAAGTAAATTTTTTTAGAAATACAAGGAAAAATAATAATAATAATAAAAAAAAAACCTTTATGTTATGTATTTGGATTTTGTGAGAAAAAAATATTACGCATAATTTGTAAGGAAAAAAAAAAAAAAGAGGATTCTTCTAATTATATCTGGATAAATGTTTATGTGGCTATCAAATATATTGAGATATAACAGTTCCTTTAGAAAATTGAAAAAAAAAAAAAAAAAATCAAATCGACAATTATTTTTTTATTGTTGCTTTTAATGCGATACATTATTTTGTTAAATATTATCCAATTCAATTTTTTTTAGCGATAAAAGGGGAAAAAATCTTTATGGTATATATTTGGATTTTGTGAGAAAAAAAAAAATATTACATATAATTTGTAAGAAAAGAAAAGAGGATTCTTCTAATTATCTGCATAAATGTTTGTGTGACTACCACATATATTGACCCAAGCAGCACCGAAACGTTCTCTGAACGTTCAAATATTGTTCTGCAAACACGTTCTAAGAACGTTCCCTTTGAACGTGTTATAGACGTCTATTTGTCCATCTTGAAAAAGTACAATAGTACGTTTCAGGGAACGTTCAATGAACGTGTAGCTGTCACCATCGGTGTTATTTTTAAGATAATATGCCCCCTGCTAACTAATTATTATTCCCCCCCCCTAGATTTTGCATCATTATAATTTAACAATAGAATATAACCATATTTGGATATTAATTTAATAAGTTAACGGCCCTCTTCACTTACCGTCGCCGGTAGACCGAGCCAATGATATTCTATGGGGAAATTTTCTTTACAAGTAACTTATTAACTAATACATATTTTTAAATTCTATTTTCACATTCAGAAAATCCCCAGCTGTTAAATTGACAGACCTTTTTTGAAAAAGTATTTTTTTAATTTTTAATATTTTATTTTGAAATTGCAAACTGAAAAAAAATCACACATTGTAAATTCGTATTTTGCAGCTTCGAAGTAAAATATAAAAAATTAAAAAAATAATTTTTTAAAAATGGTCCGTCAATTTAACAGCTGTGAATTTTCATAATGTGAAAACAGAATTTAAAAATATGTATTACTTAATAAGTTATTTGTAAAGAAAAATTTCCCATTGAATAACATTAGATTCGGCTTCCAGCGGCGGTGAGTGAAGAGGGCTCTTAAGCAAAAAAATTTAAAAATATTTATGTCTAAATTTTGAAACTTACTGCAAACTTTTGGCATTCAAACACAAAAGTATTTTATTAAATTTTAAATCATCAATGAAATCTCAAATTAATGCCCAGATATGTTACATATTCTATTTTTAAACTATAATAATGCACAATCAATGGAAAACAAAAAATAAAAATTAGTTAAAAGAAGTACACAAGTGTACAAAATTTAAACAATAAACTGTTTTCTCGTTTTCTTTTTCTTTTTTCCACATAATTCTTAAACAAATAAACACAGAAGTATAATATTTGGATAGTATGTTTTTTAAACTACCATAAATCGAATTTTATATAACTTTAGCATAAGTAATAATTGTTAAACTAAATATCAGTAAATTTTTCTCAAAAGTAAAAATTGAAAAAATGAAAAATTTCAGCAATTTTAGAAAAGAAAACTTAATGAAAAATGGTCATGAAGATGCATTACAGATAGGTTAAAAATGTAGGCTCATCCATGCGTTAGATTAAAACCGTATATTTCTTCATGTAGTCACTTTTTTGTTTCTTCTTCTTTTTTCATTTTTTCGCGTGTGAATATTTTTTTTTTAATTTTACATAGAAATATGAAAATCGGATAAGGCGTTCATTATTAAATTATTTATCGACATTTTTATTATTCTGGTGATGATCACAGTTTATACAAATTAGTAATTATTATTATTATTTTTTTTTTCAAAAATTCCGTTATTAATATTTAAAAGAAAAGTGAACACAGAAAGTAAAACTAGGATTTTGTTTAACATGTGAGGGCATGTGCGTCTTCACTTGTCTATAATGCATCATTAACAAAATTTTTCATTGAGTTTTCTTCGCTAAAATTGTTGAAATTTTTAATTTTTTCCAAAGCTTACTTTTGAGAAAAATTAATAATTATTAGTTTTAAATTATCACTTATTCTAAAATTACGTAAAATTCGATTAATGATATGATAACGAACATGACATCCAAATTTTATGTCCATGTGTTTATTTGTTTAAAAGTTATGCATAAAAGAAGAAAATGAAAAAGCAGGTTTGTTCCTTTAATTTTGAACAGCGGTGTATTTTAAATACGTTTAAAAAAATACATATATATATATATATATATTGAAATACATTAATATAATCAGTGCAAAAATGTTTTTATGAAATTTAAAGATGACTCAACATCAGTATCAAAACAATTCCTCGGATCATAAGCTGAGACTACCCATATCAAATCAAAGAATAATTAAAGATAAATCGAAATAAATATTGGAATATATATATATATATATATATTATTATTTTGTTTTTTTATTTAAATAGATTACGTGAAATTTACTTAATATTTTCATATTTCAAATCATGCGTATGCGAAATTTATTTAAATTATTGATTTTGAGTTTATAAATTTTACGTACACATGCAGTGAAATATGACAGTATAAAATATGGTGAAACATTTTGAAAAATAAATAAATAAATAATTAAAATTTTATTCTGTAAACAAATAAAGAAATAAAAATTAAATAAATAAACTTCAAAATTTAAAATATTTAGCAATATTAAGATTCACCTTAGTAACTATTTCTTTTTTAATACTTCTCCCTGCTTTTACATTTCTACAGTGTAATGTAAAACGATCAAACATGATCAAATCTATCTATATATTTCTTTAACGTGGATCAGTTGCAATTAATTTTTGCCGAAACGATATAGTAGTGTAATTATTGAAATATGCGAGGATAAAAAATAATATTTAAAAATGAACAATATTTAAGCATGCGGACTCAACTCAATGAACTAATAAGAAAAAATTACGAAATTTGTCTGCTTACATTATTTTATGGAAAACTGTATTTTTAAAAATTGCTTCTTCAATCTTTATAAGCGTCATTTTAAACATAGAAATACTTTAAAGATTATACAGAATATGAATAATTGTCATAAATTGACTAAAAATCATAAACATAAAAATATAATCAAAATAAGAATTATTATTATTATTATTTTTTAAACAAAATACACCAAAATAAATAAAAAGTTATCACCAACATCGCGACAAAAATTTAAAAGGCATCATGGAAATCCTACTATAACTGTACTGCCTGCGGAAGTATGAAACTGGGACTTCAACCATGAATTTTATTTTGAAACCTTTCTTTGAATGATCTTGGTCTCACAATTGCACAATATTAATTTGGTACTAATAATAATTTGGCTTCTGGTAAATTAATATTTTAATTAGATGGGGAATTCGGTATAATATTTATGAGTTTCAAATTTTAAAAGTAAATAAGAAAAGAAAAGTTCGAAAAATTCGCATGCGTTTGTTTAAACTACAACGTTGAACTGTAATAATAAAATATCGAACGAAATAAATTTAGGAGTTAGCGTGAAAGATGTGAAAAATTAAAAAATTTCAAATTTAATTTTAAAATATTATATGTTTTTTTGATAAATTTTAATACATTTTGTAAGATTTCAATGCATAAGTATGAAAATTTTATAAAAAGGAAAAGTAAGTGAACGAACTTATCTGTCTGTATCTTGAAGCTGTTTGCTGTTGTAGTGTATCCGAACGAAAGTTAAATTCAAATCTGAATGTAAATACAAAATATGTGATGAGTAAGCAAGCAGTAGGACTTTGGATCCAACAGGCCACGCCAAGAAATACAAATTTCCTGTGCAAAAACAGAGCAGATGGCATTTACGCCCGGCGAAAATTTCTGTCGATCAAGCAATTTATTCAATAACAATCGTTTCTAATAAAGATTTTTCATACTGTTCAAAACTTAACCTTTTTAAAAATTATTATACTGAGGCCATCCTAAAACTTTCTTCTATATTTTCCTGCGCAGGTCGATCTCCTAAATATTATTTGCTAAAATAATCTATCAAAATTATTTTCCATGGTAAATGTATACGATTTTCATCTCAAACAAATATAAAAAACATAACACTAAATATAAAAAAAAATCAATTTTACGGTATACAAAATATGTATCTTACATAATGTATTTTACATAATGAAAAATGTGAAAAGTCGATAACTTTGTTTTAAATTATCACAGATTTAGGGTTCATCCTTGCGCTTTAAAAGTATAGACGACTTTTCTTGCAAGAATATTTGAATAGCGAAAGCGATGAACTATACAAATTGCCCATATTTTTTTTTTAATTAAATATTACTAATATAAATGTATATATATATATATATATATATACCTATTTAATTTTCCAGGGAAAAGTTAAAAACAATGCTGACTCATGCACATTTATACGAAATTTTGACCTATTATGACATATTAAAAATTCTGAAAATAATGGTACGACAGCGCTACCTATTGAACGATTTATTAACAAATATAATCGCCACCAGTTTAGGTCATAGTCCAAGTAAACAAAGTTTGAATAAATTACGTTCATTAGTTCGTGAGATACAGCATCCATAGAATTTTAAAATTTATTAATTTAATCATAAAAATTTAATCAACACAGGTTTTTATAATTAACATTTTTATATATGGAATTTTGTACATTTTTCACCAAAAAATGCTGAAATACAGATATCTGAAAAATCGCAGAAAGCAATAGAAGCACCATCCGTCGGTGGATATATACGGAAACTGAAGCAGCACATTTTGTCATTATATATATGTCTCACATACAAGGTTTGATAAGTATTCGTATTATAGAAGGTGAGGTACAGGCTTCCCGTAAGTTGAAACGTAACAGTGCCACCTGTCATTTGATATGTACCCGAAGTGAATCAGTAAAATTTACGTAATATCTATTTCACGTACCAAATTTAGAGCATTTATAAATCATAGAAAATGTGCTATTGCGTTCCGTTCCCTTGAATAAAATTAATTTGCAGCATACCAGTGCCTCCAGTTGTCCGATATGCACGCAAAATTATTCTGCAAAGTTTTATATGATATTAATTTTACATACCAAGTTCAGTGTATTTATAATTATTTATATCACAAAAACTGAATTATTGCCATTACGTTAACGGGGTTAAATTACAGGAGAGCAGCGCCACCAGTTGGTCAATATATGCACCCGAATTAAATCAGCGTACTGTTACATAATATCTGTTTCACATATTAAGTTTGGTGCATTTGTGCACCGTAGAAGCTGAGATATAATCTCCCCATAAAAGGGAGAATTTACAGAATAGAAGCGAACCCTATCTGGTGATACATTCCAGAGGCTAATGAGCACCAAAGCTGATATTTAGGTCAATATCTAATTAAATATTCCTGATATTTAGCAAATTAGTTTAAAGTCTAACTAAACATCAAGTTTGGTTAAATTCCGTCCATTGGTTTGTGAGATACAGAGTCCACAAAACTTTGATAACACACACACACACACACACACACACACACACACAAAAAAAAAAAAAAAAAAAAAAACAGACAGACTGGCATTTTGATAGAATGATAGAATTGTGTTCTGGACATCTCAAGAGTGTATAAACCCATGGAAAACCGGAGATCAAAAATTCCCAATTATCCAACACATTTTTCTTGGTATATACAAAATAATATTAATAATAATAATAATAAATAAATAAAATAAATAAAATAAATTAATTTTTCGTAACTTAATTTATTAACAATTTAAGAAACAAATAATAATGAATATCTGCAAAAGTAATCTGGAGTAATGTGTTTGACAGAATTGAACAACATAAATCTTAAATAAAATTATAAATAATTATTATGATTATAGTAACATATAATTAAAGTTTAAAATCATGTAATTTTTTCTCACCGCATCTCTATTACATTTTAATGATTATTCTACATGTCAACAAAATTTGAAACTGAAAATAAGGGAAAAAAAAAAAAAAAAAAAAAAAAAAAGGAATTTTCTCATATTCGTTATAATCACACTGTTACAGAACGTGCTACGACGGTGATACACTTGAACGTTTTACATAGAACTAGACTTGTACGTTTTCTAGATGGTACAAAGCAAACCTTTTCAGAACGTTCTAAGTAATACTATTTTTGAACGTCTAATCGAACGTTCTCTTGACACGAAACACGGTGTTTGAACGACTGTAACCGTTATTAGACGTTCACAGAACGTTCCCGTGCTACTTGGGGAGATATAACGGTTTCTTTAGAAAAAAAAAAAATCAAATCGACAATTATTTTTTTACTGTTACCTTTAATGCAATAAATCAGTTATTTTGTTAAATATTATCCAATTAAATTTTTTGGAGATACAAGGGAAAAAAAAATCTTTATGTTATATATTTGGATTTTGTGAGAAAAAAATATTAAATATAATTTGTAAGAAAAAAAAAAAGAGGATTCTTCTAATTATATCTGCATAAATGTTTATGTGGCTACCACATATATTAAGATATAACGGTTTCTTTAGAAAATGGAAAACAAAAAAAAATCGAATCGACAATTATTTTTTTATTGCTGCTTTTAATGCAATAAATTATTTTGTTAAATATTATCCAATTTAAATTTTTTAGAGATAAAAGGGAAAAAAAAATCTTTATGGCATATATTTGGATTTTGTGAGAAAAAAATATTACATGTAATTTGTAAGAAAAAAAAAGAGAATTCTTCTAATTATCTGCATAAATGTTTATGTGACTACCACATATATTGAGATATAACGGTTTCTTTAGAAAAAAAAAAAAAAAAATCAAATCGACAATTATTTTTTTACTGTTACCTTTAATGCAATAAATCAGTTATTTTGTTAAATATTATCCAATTAATTTTTTTGGAGATACAAGGGAAAAAAAATCTTTATGTTATATGTTTGGATTTTGTGAGAAAAAAATATTAAATATAATTTGTAAGAAAAAAAAAGAGGATTCTTCTAATTATATCTGCATAAATGTTTATGTGGCTACCACATATATTAAGATATAACGGTTTCTTTAGAAAATGGAAAACAAAAAAAATCGAATCGACAATTATTTTTTTATTGCTGCTTTTAATGCAATAAATTATTTTGTTAAATAATTATCCAATTTAAATTTTTTAGAGATAAAAGGGAAAAAAAATCTTTATGGCATATATTTGGATTTTGTGAGAAAAAAATATTACATGTAATTTGTAAGAAAAAAAAAAAAAAAAAGAAGATTATTCTAATTATCTGCATAAATATTTATGTGGCTACCACATATATTGAGATATAACGGTTTCTTTAGAAAATTGAAAAAAAAAAAAAAAAAAAAAAAAAACAATCAAATCGACAATTATTTTTTTATTGTCGCTTTTAATGCAATGAATAAGTTATTTTGTTAAACATTATCCAATTAAAATTTTTTAGAGATACAAGGGGAAAAAAAATCTTTATGTTATACATTTGGATTTTGTGAAAAAAAATTATTACATATAATTTGTAAGAAAAAAAAGAGGATTCTTCTAATTTTCAGCATAAAGGTTTATGTGACTACCACATATATTGAGATATAACGATTTCTTTAGATAATTAAAAAAAAAAAAAAAATCAAATCGACAATTATTTTTTTATTGTCGCTTTTAATGCAATGAATAAGTTATTTTGTTAAACATTATCCAATTAAAATTTTTTAGAGATACAAGGGGGAAAAAAAACTTTATGTTATATATTTGGATTTTGTAAGAAAAAATTATTACATATAATTTGTAAGAAAAAAAAGAGGATTCTTCTAATTTTCAGCATAAAGGTTTATGTGACTACCACATATATTGAGATATAACGATTTCTTTAGATAATTAATAAAAAAAAAAATCAAATCGACAATTATTTTTTTATTGTCGCTTTTAATGCAATGAATAAGTTATTTTGTTTAACATTATCCAATTAAAATTTTTTAGAGATACAAGGGGAAAAAAAATCTTTATGTTATATATTTGGATTTTGTGAGAAAAAATTATTACATATAATTTGTAAGAAAAAAAAAGAGGATTCTTCTAATTTTCAGCATAAAGGTTTATGTGACTACCACATATATTGAGATATAACGATTTCTTTAGATAATTAAAAAAAAAAAAAAAAAAAAAAAATCAAATCGACAATTATTTTTTTATTGTCGCTTTTAATGCAATGAATAAGTTATTTTGTTAAACATTATCCAATTAAAATTTTTTAGAGATACAAGGGGGAAAAAAAACTTTATGTTATATATTTGGATTTTGTAAGAAAAAATTATTGCATATAATTTGTAAGAAAAAAAAGAGGATTCTTCTAATTTTCAGCATAAAGGTTTATGTGACTACCACATATATTGAGATATAACGATTTCTTTAGATAATTAAAAAAAAAAAAAAAAATCAAATCGACAATTATTTTTTTATTGTCGCTTTTAATGCAATGAATAAGTTATTTTGTTAAACATTATCCAATTAAAATTTTTTAGAGATACAAGGGGGAAAAAAAACTTTATGTTATATATTTGGATTTTGTAAGAAAAAATTATTACATATAATTTGTAAGAAAAAAAAGAGGATTCTTCTAATTTTCAGCATAAAGGTTTATGTGACTACCACATATATTGAGATATATCGATTTCTTTAGATAATTAATAAAAAAAAAAAAAATCAAATCGACAATTATTTTTTTATTGTCGCTTTTAATGCAATGAATAAGTTATTTTGTTTAACATTATCCAATTAAAATTTTTTAGAGATACAAGGGGAAAAAAAATCTTTATGTTATATATTTGGATTTTGTGAGAAAAAATTATTACATATAATTTGTAAGAAAAAAAAAGAGGATTCTTCTAATTTTCAGCATAAAGGTTTATGTGACTACCACATATATTGAGATATAACGATTTCTTTAGATAATTAAAAAAAAAAAAAAAAAAAAAAAAATCAAATCGACAATTATTTTTTTATTGTCGCTTTTAATGCAATGAATAAGTTATTTTGTTAAACATTATCCAATTAAAATTTTTTAGAGATACAAGGGGGAAAAAAAACTTTATGTTATATATTTGGATTTTGTAAGAAAAAATTATTGCATATAATTTGTAAGAAAAAAAAGAGGATTCTTCTAATTTTCAGCATAAAGGTTTATGTGACTACCACATATATTGAGATATAACGATTTCTTTAGATAATTAAAAAAAAAAAAAAAAAAAAAAAAAAAAATCAAATCGACAATTATTTTTTTATTGTCGCTTTTAATGCAATGAACAAGTTATTTTGTTAAACATTATCCAATTAAAATTTTTTAGAGATACAAGGGGAAAAAATCTTTATGGTATATATTTGGATTTTGTGAGAAAAAAAAAAATATTACATATAATTTGTAAGAAAAGAAAAGAGGATTCTTCTAATTATCTGCATAAATGTTTGTGTGACTACCACATATATTGACCCAAGCAGCACCGAAACGTTCTCTGAACGTTCAAATATTGTTCTGCAAACACGTTCTAAGAACGTTCCCTTTGAACGTGTTATAGACGTCTATTTGTCCATCTTGAAAAAGTACAATAGTACGTTTCAGGGAACGTTCAATGAACGTGTAGCTGTCACCATCGGTGTTATTTTTAAGATAATATGCCCCCTGCTAACTAATTATTATTCCCCCCCCCTAGATTTTGCATCATTATAATTTAACAATAGAATATAACCATATTTGGATATTAATTTAATAAGTTAACGGCCCTCTTCACTTACCGTCGCCGGTAGACCGAGCCAATGATATTCTATGGGGAAATTTTCTTTACAAGTAACTTATTAACTAATACATATTTTTAAATTCTATTTTCACATTCAGAAAATCCCCAGCTGTTAAATTGACAGACCTTTTTTGAAAAAGTATTTTTTTAATTTTTAATATTTTATTTTGAAATTGCAAACTGAAAAAAAATCACACATTGTAAATTCGTATTTTGCAGCTTCGAAGTAAAATATAAAAAATTAAAAAAATAATTTTTTAAAAATGGTCCGTCAATTTAACAGCTGTGAATTTTCATAATGTGAAAACAGAATTTAAAAATATGTATTACTTAATAAGTTATTTGTAAAGAAAAATTTCCCATTGAATAACATTAGATTCGGCTTCCAGCGGCGGTGAGTGAAGAGGGCTCTTAAGCAAAAAAATTTAAAAATATTTATGTCTAAATTTTGAAACTTACTGCAAACTTTTGGCATTCAAACACAAAAGTATTTTATTAAATTTTAAATCATCAATGAAATCTCAAATTAATGCCCAGATATGTTACATATTCTATTTTTAAACTATAATAATGCACAATCAATGGAAAACAAAAAATAAAAATTAGTTAAAAGAAGTACACAAGTGTACAAAATTTAAACAATAAACTGTTTTCTCGTTTTCTTTTTCTTTTTTCCACATAATTCTTAAACAAATAAACACAGAAGTATAATATTTGGATAGTATGTTTTTTAAACTACCATAAATCGAATTTTATATAACTTTAGCATAAGTAATAATTGTTAAACTAAATATCAGTAAATTTTTCTCAAAAGTAAAAATTGAAAAAATGAAAAATTTCAGCAATTTTAGAAAAGAAAACTTAATGAAAAATGGTCATGAAGATGCATTACAGATAGGTTAAAAATGTAGGCTCATCCATGCGTTAGATTAAAACCGTATATTTCTTCATGTAGTCACTTTTTTGTTTCTTCTTCTTTTTTCATTTTTTCGCGTGTGAATATTTTTTTTTTAATTTTACATAGAAATATGAAAATCGGATAAGGCGTTCATTATTAAATTATTTATCGACATTTTTATTATTCTGGTGATGATCACAGTTTATACAAATTAGTAATTATTATTATTATTTTTTTTTTCAAAAATTCCGTTATTAATATTTAAAAGAAAAGTGAACACAGAAAGTAAAACTAGGATTTTGTTTAACATGTGAGGGCATGTGCGTCTTCACTTGTCTATAATGCATCATTAACAAAATTTTTCATTGAGTTTTCTTCGCTAAAATTGTTGAAATTTTTAATTTTTTCCAAAGCTTACTTTTGAGAAAAATTAATAATTATTAGTTTTAAATTATCACTTATTCTAAAATTACGTAAAATTCGATTAATGATATGATAACGAACATGACATCCAAATTTTATGTCCATGTGTTTATTTGTTTAAAAGTTATGCATAAAAGAAGAAAATGAAAAAGCAGGTTTGTTCCTTTAATTTTGAACAGCGGTGTATTTTAAATACGTTTAAAAAAATACATATATATATATATATATATTGAAATACATTAATATAATCAGTGCAAAAATGTTTTTATGAAATTTAAAGATGACTCAACATCAGTATCAAAACAATTCCTCGGATCATAAGCTGAGACTACCCATATCAAATCAAAGAATAATTAAAGATAAATCGAAATAAATATTGGAATATATATATATATATATATATTATTATTTTGTTTTTTTATTTAAATAGATTACGTGAAATTTACTTAATATTTTCATATTTCAAATCATGCGTATGCGAAATTTATTTAAATTATTGATTTTGAGTTTATAAATTTTACGTACACATGCAGTGAAATATGACAGTATAAAATATGGTGAAACATTTTGAAAAATAAATAAATAAATAATTAAAATTTTATTCTGTAAACAAATAAAGAAATAAAAATTAAATAAATAAACTTCAAAATTTAAAATATTTAGCAATATTAAGATTCACCTTAGTAACTATTTCTTTTTTAATACTTCTCCCTGCTTTTACATTTCTACAGTGTAATGTAAAACGATCAAACATGATCAAATCTATCTATATATTTCTTTAACGTGGATCAGTTGCAATTAATTTTTGCCGAAACGATATAGTAGTGTAATTATTGAAATATGCGAGGATAAAAAATAATATTTAAAAATGAACAATATTTAAGCATGCGGACTCAACTCAATGAACTAATAAGAAAAAATTACGAAATTTGTCTGCTTACATTATTTTATGGAAAACTGTATTTTTAAAAATTGCTTCTTCAATCTTTATAAGCGTCATTTTAAACATAGAAATACTTTAAAGATTATACAGAATATGAATAATTGTCATAAATTGACTAAAAATCATAAACATAAAAATATAATCAAAATAAGAATTATTATTATTATTATTTTTTAAACAAAATACACCAAAATAAATAAAAAGTTATCACCAACATCGCGACAAAAATTTAAAAGGCATCATGGAAATCCTACTATAACTGTACTGCCTGCGGAAGTATGAAACTGGGACTTCAACCATGAATTTTATTTTGAAACCTTTCTTTGAATGATCTTGGTCTCACAATTGCACAATATTAATTTGGTACTAATAATAATTTGGCTTCTGGTAAATTAATATTTTAATTAGATGGGGAATTCGGTATAATATTTATGAGTTTCAAATTTTAAAAGTAAATAAGAAAAGAAAAGTTCGAAAAATTCGCATGCGTTTGTTTAAACTACAACGTTGAACTGTAATAATAAAATATCGAACGAAATAAATTTAGGAGTTAGCGTGAAAGATGTGAAAAATTAAAAAATTTCAATTATATCTGCATAAATGTTTATGTGGCTACCACATATATTAAGATATAACGGTTTCTTTAGAAAATGGAAAACAAAAAAAAATCGAATCGACAATTATTTTTTTATTGCTGCTTTTAATGCAATAAATTATTTTGTTAAATATTATCCAATTTAAATTTTTTAGAGATAAAAGGGAAAAAAAAATCTTTATGGCATATATTTGGATTTTGTGAGAAAAAATTATTACATATAATTTGTAAGAAAAAAAAAGAGGATTCTTCTAATTTTCAGCATAAAGGTTTATGTGACTACCACATATATTGAGATATAACGATTTCTTAAGATAATTAAAAAAAAAAAAAAAAAAAAAAAAAAAAATCAAATCGACAATTATTTTTTTATTGTCGCTTTTAATGCAATGAATAAGTTATTTTGTTAAACATTATCCAATTAAAATTTTTTAGAGATACAAGGGGAAAAAATCTTTATGTTATATATTTGGATTTTGTGAGAAAAAATTATTACATATAATTTGTAAGAAAAAAAAAAGAGGATTCTTCTAATTTTCAGCATAAAGGTTTATGTGACTACCACATATATTGAGATATAACGATTTCTTTAGATAATTAAAAAAAAAAAAAAAAAGAAAAGAAAAGAAAAGAAAAAGAAGAAAGAAAGAAATATCACTTTTTTTAAGTTATAGAGCGTAGAGTATTATCCCAGTGCAAAGTCATTTATAGGAAATTTGGCATGCTATATTACACACAGCGTACTTATATCAGAATGCAAAAACAATAAATTATCTTAAAAAATATGAACACTAAATAATTTTTAACGACGCATGCACAAGTTTAAAAAAAAAAAAAAATTCATTTGCATAATTTAATATTGAGCTACGTATACATGAAAACCCCAAACGAACATCGTGTAAATTCGACAAAAATATGGGAGATGGAATTAGCAGAATTTTAGTTCGTCTCAAAATAAAAGCTAAACTATCAGAGGTTTTACTCGAATTTTTATTTTTATTCAATCAATGCCCAATGATAATAGTGTGTTTGCTGATTGTAAATAAAAATTGACAAAACCCCCTGTCATTTTTTTTTTTTTTTTTTTTTTTTTTTTTAGAGGAACCGAAATTCTGTTCATTCTATTTCTCATAACTTTTGGAATTGACATGATGTTTGTTTGGATCTTTTATATTTAAGTATAGTACAATACTTAAAATCAATACAAAAATCTTCTCCGATCGACTACACTGTAATATATATATATATGCCGTGTTAAACAGAAAACGGATGTTAGAAAAGCCTCAGTCAACTTAATACAGTCGTTGGCTTTGTAGTTCTTTAATTATTTCAGGTTTACACCGCATATCGAGAAGTTGAATCTTTCTACTAAATAATAATAATAATAAATAAATAAGCCAAAGTCATGTTTTCGGCTGCTAGTTAAACAAAATCACTTTTAAAATTGAGTTAAAAATTCTCTTTTTACTTCGAAGCAGCCTTGATCACGTGATTGCGGCAGTCATGATTGTCTTAGGGGAAATAAAATACAAGGGAGGAGGGGACAGATTAAAATTACATTTGAATTACACAATAAAATAAATAACGGTTTTGTTTCATCGAAAAACAAAATAAAATAGGTTTAAGAGTTGAGAACCAGCTAATGAGTTTGGAATTACTGAAATATTTAGAAATTGAATTAGTAGAGAATAGTAGTCAGTAGGGCGCTGTCAGTGGGTTAGTGAAAGTCAAATTCATTTATGTTTGTGAAATAACGCTTTACTTTCAAGAGAGACTTTTAATTATATATATTTACTAAAAAGCAGATTTTTTTTTGTTTTCTAAGATTATAAAAAAAAAAAAAAAAATATTAAAGAATTACATTTTAATGTCTCAAAACACAATTTTTTTTTTTTTTTTTTTTTTTTTCTTTTTGTAACCAGATAAAGTCTGTAATCATGGATACAGAGTTTACCTGGTGGTTTCATATTTTCCCTGTTTTGCGTACGAAAAAAATGGTATAAAAGCAGGACTGAAAAGTGCTTAAGTTACAACAAAAAATGTTGCTATGTCGCTGAGTGGTTACACCTTCGCCTAGTGTGTCGACTCTGGCTTGATTCTGGCTGGTTTAATCGGAGAATTTTATTTAATGCAAGCTATTTTTATAGCGATGTCGCGACGCGCGTGCAGTAAGCTGGATTTGAACCAGGAACTTGAGGCATTGTGTGTGTGTGTGGGGGGGGGGGGCAGATGAAGACCGATTGTCTTCACTAGGGTACTAGCCCGTAAGGTTCCTAGTTTGTTTAAGGTTCCTAGCCCGTATTTACGCAAATTTCGGAGAAAAACACGAAAAACTCCGAATGGCTAGGCCGACGAGCACGACCTGCGATCGAACACGGCACCTCACGTCTGTCAGCTTTGAGCTCAGAACAGCTCAGCCGCTAGTGGGTCTTAAGGTATAGAATTCCAAAGACGTACCTTTGGATAAAAGTTAACTCGTTGTTTATCAGGAAGCTTTGATGATCTATCCGAGAAATGGCGTTGCTACAGTACTTCCTTTCCTAGAGAGTACGACGTCGTACGAGCGACAATAGTCTAGACGGTAGCGGTTACTAGATGGTGCTGTCAGTTGGCCGTCTTTGAAGTTGCACGGTGTGGAGCGTGGTAGGCTTTGTTCTGTGAATGTTTCACAGGCTTTGTTGCTAGGAAGGTGTATTACTGCCATCTATTGCCATATAGTGAAGGTGATAACTAGTTTCGTGTTCCATTATGAGCGTCCGAGGTCACCAATTGTAGCGACGCGTGTGCAGGAAGCTGGTTTCGAACCTGGGACCTGAGGCATAGACATCCAAAGGTGTACCTCTAGATAAACGGTTAACTCGTTGTTAATCGGTAAGTTTTGATAATCTGTCCGAGAACAGCGTTGATGGCTTCTAACAATTTTTTTTTCCAGTGTTTAGTAAAGAATTCTGAAAATTAAAGTAAAATATTTTCGTATTAAAAATCAAGTAATAAAATTTGATGGAATTTAATGACCATATTACCATATATAACCGAAATTCTATAGTTAATAAATGTATCTACAAAATAAAGAAATAAATAAAGAGAAATAACGTTCATTCTATTTATAATGAATGAAAAAATCTAAAAATCTATATAATTTTTGTTTTAAAAAATTTGTTTTGAATCACATTTTAAATTGTTTTTTATATGCAATTTTAGCAACACATGGCGCCAGTACCGTCCTGGGTTTAAATTCTTTCAAATTTCATCTATGAGAATTTTGAACCTATGTTTAATGACAAAAAGTTAATATTTTTTCAATTTCTTTAAGAAAATTTTATGTCTTTCTAGTGAATTAGATTAAATTTTTGTAGCCGAAATCTCTAAAAAAAAAAAAAAAAAAAAAAAATCCGATCGACAAATCTGATAACAGGTTACGTCATTATCGTATCGTTTCGACGAAATATAATCGTAACTGGTCCATGTTAGAGAATTATTATATAATTTTTTGAACTGTGTATTACAAAATTAATATTCAGAATCGCAAAAGCATGATTTAAAAAAAAATATAGTATGATTAGTTTTCAGAATTATGAAGCAGAATATTTCAGAATAATTCAGAATTATTATTAGGTGTAATATGGGTTGGTTGGTTATTGGGTTTAAGGCCGATTGACTACGCAATGGTTCTAGGTCTATAGATGAAATGCCCTCCGTGTGGGTCTTTCTAAGGTGTCCTAGCCCCTATTTACACGAGTTTTGGAGAAAACCTCGAAAAATTTCGAACGACTCGGTCGAGGATCGCGACCTGGGATCGAACTGGGCACTTCCCATTAGGGCTGGATTATATATCAATATATCCCCAAGTATCGATATTTTTTTAATATCCCGATAACAATATTTAAGATCTAGCTCTGCCGATATATCCCTTTAACGATATTACCTAGTGCGCACTGCACGATCAATCGATATGCCGATAAGTAACGTTGAACGCCAACCACGGGTTAATAGAATTATGCTTCCGCGCTGGCACGCATCACGAACGAAACCCGAATGAAACTCGAGCGAACGAACCACGATCAGCGAACGAAACCCGAAAATGCATATACTTCCTCCTACGAAACCTCAAATCTAAAATATCACTGCTTTGTCCACCGTATAATAAAAAAATAAACCAGTATTTATTGAAAGCCATCTGTTTCGTTCTACTCTTCTAGAAGAAAACACTGTCTTCAGTTCCCACTTACCAGCTTTGAGCGCAGAACTGCTCGGCCGCTGGTGGACCGATTCAATATGGGACATAACTGGAAATTACTGTACGTGTATTTTAAGTTATGTGTCTTTAACAGTATCCAGTAAAGTCGAAAAGTTCTCATGACTTCTGTTCATCTACGCGTCTACCCGTCTCTCCCATTTCCATGAATACATTTAAACCTTTATGTATAATTTAGTTTAAAAAAAAATAAAAAATTAAAAAAAAAAAGTTTATGTTAATGTATCAATAACGTAATAAACTATACTGTATACAAAAACTGTAATGCGCAGATACAGTTAGAAAGGGTTTTATAACCTACGCGAACTACACAATTTTTCTTTCTTGATTATAATTCGTTCCTGAAATTTCTTTCTTTTCGATGCTCAAGTTAGTTACACTAAAATAACAGTAGAAATTTTATTAAATGTCACAGAGGATCAGAGTATGTCAGATTCATTCTTTTTAATCTTGAAACCAAACATTGAAGTGGTTTGAACAAACAGCCTTAAGAAATGTTAGTTAAGCAGGTCCAATATCGGATTTTCATCCTTTTATTTTTCTTTTAAACGGAAGTTTGAACCTTCATCTTCTTTTTATAGACATTTTTTTTTTAAAGATACTGTGTTTTGGGACAGTTTATATAAATGTTAAGTAATATTTTTCTTTAAATAAGATAAATACAGATGAGAAAACTTTTTACACGAGCACGTATTGCAAAAGTTTGAAAATAATGATTAAATTAATTATTAGTAAAAGAATATTCTCACCCCCTTCTCGCTCTCACTCACTCTCTTTCTGGATATATATATATATATATATACATAGCTGCCAAATTTTTTATTTATTCCGGAATGCTGTTAGCCCCGCTCTTTTTTCACACCGTAATCTTTATGGAAATATTTTCTTCAAGATATAATTATGATTAAACTTTAAGAAAATTATTCTAAAATTATTACGGTGTGAAAAGGGGGCTGAACTAACAGCATTCCGGAATATATTAAAAAACTTGGCAGCTATGTATATATATATATATATATATATATAAAGATATCTCTCTCTCTCTGTATATATACAGAAAGAGAGAAGAGATATATAAAGAGAGAGAAGGTGAGAAAGATAGATAGATAGAAAGATGTTTAACAAAATTGAAAATCTTTTATTAAACTTCTGTTTAAAACGTGTAGAATTTTGAAACAAATGTAATATCATTTGAAGAAAACTTAAAACAATATTAATACACATTTTAATCAAAATACAAAACTACCTTGAATATCTCATGAAATATGAGAATTTGTGCTGAATAATATTTAGTTGCGCGTACTCAGTATTTAACGTAACTTATTCTTCATAAACAAAACTTTAAAATCATAACTTGTGTTTCTTTCGCATAACTTATTATCTATATATACCTATAAAGAACCAGAGAAGTTACTGTGAAAATTTAGAAAGATACATGCAAAACTTGAATTCATGCGATACATGAAATCAAGTATTGAGTATTCAATTTTTATGAGAGGAAGCAACTCGATAAGGGACTTCATTCAAAATTTTATTTGTAATAAAAAAATACTGCATTACCATTAACTATTTTAAAATAAAATTTCGATAAAAAACCTGTTATCAATTTGTGTTCTGTTAAGAGAAATTGAACTTCAGTTTATTTCACCGTAAATATGTATTTAATTGAGAATTTATATTAATAAATAGTATTAATGAATAATAAATAATAGTATTAATTATTAACAAATAATAGTATTAATTAAATATTAATGATAGTATTACTAAATACTAATAACAGTGTTAATAAATAATAAAATAACATTAATAAATAATAAATATTAATATTAATAAATAAGTAGTATTAAAATATTAATAAAATTCTTAATAATTATTTAATTATTTTACATATAATAGGTAGTAATTTATATAATTGTATTAATAGTTCAGATTAATAAATAGAAATCTAATCTGTTCGTTAATCTTTATTATTTATCATTTATTGATAACACATATACATCAGATTTATATGCTTGATTCAGTGTCCGCTTGTAAATATCCGTCAGATAAAGACAGACAGCACATGACAGAATTACAATACGAAGAATTGGAAAAACACACAAAAACAGCGCGGGAATTGAACCCGGTCTCCTACGCTCGAAGGCGATTAGCAGTGTGGTGACATAACCAATCGGCCTAGAAAGGAACAATCTTTATTATTTTCAATTACCTATCTATCTCATAGATATAGTAATTTATATAGATCTGTCATCCCCATGTTAACGAGCAAAGATTTTTGATGTGGAAAACGTTTTTTGGCATCAGCCATTAGAGAGTTAAATCTCGAAAATAATAATAGAATAGAATGTTAATGAATTTTGAAAATGCCGAAATATTGCGCGGCTTTTAAGTGTTCTAATAAATATATAAAAAGAAATGGGATAAGTTTTCATAAATAAGTTATATTCAAGTAATTCATGAAAAATATAAATTTTATAATCAGCTGTTATGTTATTATTATGATGTAATTACTGTCTTCATATTTAATGGAATACTTTTTCAAATTTTTAATCCTTTTTAAAGATTTTATATTAGTAAGTAATATGGAATTATCAAAATTCTTTTAAATGTAGGTAACAGCCACGGAAGTTTTAATGTATAACTAGTACATTGTGGCTATTACAAGACTCTCATCTATATATAATCCTATACAAATTTACGCAATACAAATTATTTATTAAATTATATCTTATTAAAACTATTTTCCATAATGAATGCAGACGAATTTTATCTCAAAGAAGTATAATGATATATGCCAAAATAAAGTTAGTTTTGTGCAGATATCAGTATACTAGAGTATAGTAAAAAAAGAAAAGAAAGAAAAATGGGTATCTGAAGTTGTTCATTCTTTTTTAGTACATAAATTAATCATAAATTTTATTTGCTAAATTATCTATATTTCTTCCCGTGTATTTTCACTTGGGAAAAAACATCCATAAGAGAGTAAAATGACCGTCTTTTCCCAAATGAAAAGGCATCACTTTTCCCCGTCAATGATCAATCCATGTCTTATTACTATATCTATGATCTATCTATCTATGAATAATAGGTTTTACACTGTATCTTCTATTTTAACGCGCTCACACGCTCACACGTACACAAAAATTTAAAACAATAATACAGATTTTCAGACATTGAATTAAGAAAGAAAGAAACAAACAAACAAACAAAAGTTTAAAACTGTTTGAAAAACGGAGGATATAATATTAATTTTTAAAATATTATCTTTGTCTTGTAAATAAAATAAATTAAAAAAAAAAAAAATTTAAAACACATCAACATAAATAAATGTAAACTGAACGTTTTTGTAAAAGTTAACACAAAATCTTTGAATATACTTCTAAGTTTTTGTGAATAAGATTTTTTTTTTTCCCGACATTCTGCTTCTAAACGTTAAGTAGATTTAGGCATAAATTAAAATGTATTTGCTCAACAAACAAATCGCATTCAGTACTAACATTTATTTTTATTTTTACAAAAAGCATTCACTTAATTATACTATAACACTTATACAATATAATGCATTCTAGTTAATTATAAGAGAATTACTAGAAAATTAGTATGTTGTGGCTACCACAAGACTTTCTTCTATGTATAACCCTGTACAAATTTACACAAAACAAATTATTTATTAAATTATAATTTATAAAAATAATTTTCCATGATGAATGCAGACGATTTTTTTTATCTCAATGTAGTATAATACTAAATGCCGAAAGAAAAAAAAAAATTATGCAGGCATGAGAATTTTTTTTTCCCGTTAAAAATGATAAAAAGCGGTAACTTCGTTTTAAATTATCACAGATCTATGGTTCAACCGTCCATTTTAAATGTATTGACGTGTTCTTTCGATAGATACCCATATTGAAAATTTACACCCCTGGGGGATGTTTTTCCTCCAGGGAGAAAGAAATGCTACTACGTGCACACTTTTTTCCAAGGTTTACAACTACTATTATCAATAGTTCATGTAAATTTTACAATCATGCACTAAAAATAACTCTCATTATGTGCATTTATACACAATTTTGTCCTATACTGCGATGTTTAAAAATTTAGAAAAAATAAGATGACAGCACCACCTGTTGATCGATTGACCCTTAAATCTAATCAGCACCAGTTTAGGTCAGAGTCTAGTTAAATACGAAGTTTGATTAAATTTCTTTCTTTGGATCGTCAGGTACAGCGCTCACAAAATTTGTGATACATTCAAAGAGACACATAGACGGAAATATTTTCTAAAAACAGCCAAATCATTTTCAAGACATCTCAAAACATGTAAATCAATCGAAAACTGGAGTTCGAAAGTTTTCACAAATCCAATACTTTCTTAATAATAATAATAATACATAATAATAACAATAACAATAACAATAATAATAACAATAACAATAAGAATAAGAATGTACATAATAAAAATAACAATAACAATAATAATAAAAACGTAACAAATGAAAAAAAAAAAATAAAAATTATAACAACATTTCAATACACTAATATGTTGTAGTTAAAAAAAAAAAAAAAGCAAATTTTTCGACGCAAAGTTTTGCAGTGCAGATTGTTAATTATAATTATTATTGAATTATTAATTAAAATTATTATTCATCCCAATTTGTTTTTCAAGAGAAGTGCATTTAATTTTCATCTCAAAAAATTATAATACCATATGCCGAAATACAAAGCTGTCAACATTTATAGTTTACTCCGGAGTATTATAATTTTAAATCTGACGTTGAAAAGGACTTGATATTTTACCAGAACAATCGTGTGGCAATGGAGTTTTGTTTGGCAAAGGAAAAAAGTATTTATAAATTGTGCCTATAGATGGCGCTGTCAAGGTAATCGCAAAAGAAATGCCTGAATAGATTCATTATACTCAGGAATGTTGTTCGCAATTGAATAGAATAGCAGGAAACAATAGACTTTAAGAGTTTGCGACAACTTTTTTAGAAAAAAGACAAGAATACGTGTTTACAGCGGAAACAGTGATAGTGAGAAGAGAAAAAGAGGAGCTTCATGAAACAAATATCTTACGAATGATTAACGGTACATTTTGGAACTTCTTTTTTTTTCCCTATGCCAAACAAAATTCTATTGCCTAACAATTGTTCCGGTGAAAAATCAAGTCCTTCTCAAGAGTAGTTTTAAAATTATAGCGTTTTGAAATCATAACTTTATTTAAAATCACTCTGTATTTTGATATTTATATTTTTCTGGTCTTCTTTTTATCTTTAGAACAAAACTTTTGCTGAATTATATGAGGTAAAACATGTTCTTCGTACTCCCAAAGTTTCAAAATGATTCCTGAAGAATTCTTCTAGATATTTGAAGAAACGTCTAAATTCGAATGTTTAATAAAAAAGCCCCACAAAACTGGCGTTGTAAAAAATATTACTTACAAACTTTGAATAAACACCATAAAAGGCAATAAACTCGCAACAATTGTTTCGGGTCGAAAAAACTTAAGTCTTAACTTAACGGTACATTTTGGAACTTCTTTTTTTTTTCTCCTTTGCCAAACAAAATTCCATTGCCTAACAGTTTTTCTGGCAAAATATCAAGTCATTCTCAACAGTAGTTTTAAAATTATAGAGTTTTGAAATCATAAATTTAATTATAATAATCCTGTATTAACAAAAATACATCTAGTTCTAATATAATCGTCAAATGCTTTCATTATATATTAGATTGTTTTTACCCTTTATCTACCGCATTATGAAACAGACAAAAAAATGTACTTGAAGTATACATTTTTAGCTACTTACACTGAGATTAAATTCTGTAACTGATATCTAGAATCTAAATTGTGGCTCTAGAAAAAAAAGTCCCATGCCATTCTTATAAATTCTAGTCCCCTTTGAAAAAAATTTCTAGAAACCCTTATTAGTATTCCAGAGCGTTTGCTTATATTATCGAGTTCAAACTTATTTAAAAATCCTTGCAAATAAATGAGAATACAAGAGGCGAGTTTCAGCAACTATAATCTTGGTTTATGAGCTAATTCTAGAAAATCAAAGAAGAATTTCTCACAATATAAAGGATTCAGAATATTCAGAATATTGTTTCACCATCTAGAAATGTATAGAGTAGAAATTCTCGATCATTTCGTCTATGCAGCTTATTGGCGTGCCTTACACGCATAGCTCGGAAATCTATATTTCTAGTTAAGGGATTTAGAAAATGATCACTTATTCGTTCTAGACAAAGGCAGTATATATATATATTTATTTTCTCAATGAATTAGCGGCCATACGAAAAAAAAATCAAGTTCGTATTTAAATTACCCTCGTAGAAGAAAATGCAATTATTAATTAAATTTGAAGGAGTTTATTTATACAATAGAATAATTCATAATTTAACGGATATATATATATATATATATATATATATATATATATTGTAGAAAACACAGAAAAAGTCAAAATTTACTCTTATGTACAGTCGGTAACAAAAGTGTCCGAACACTAGCAAAAATTCCTATGTAAAAAAAGTACACTTCATAGGGTTTTGTTAAATAAATCCTTGTCGAATCCTGTTCTTAGTCAGTGTAAGACCATGATTCGATAAGGATTTATTTAACAAAACCCTATGAAGTGTACTTTTTTTACATAGGAATTTTTGCTAGTGTTCAGACACTTTTGTTACCGACTGTATTAATTTAATAAAAAAACATTTAGTTTTAATATAATCATCAAATGTTTTCTTTTTATATTTTAACCCTTTATCTACCACGTTATGAAACAGACAAAAATTGTATTTGAAACATACCCTTTTAGTTACTTAATAGTATTATTTAAAGATATATGCAATAAAAATTATGCACACCACCTCATCATAATATTTAATGAGGATTTAGTGGGATGTTATTTTACTGTACCACTGGTACGAAGTCGAAAAAGGTATTTCGACCTTAAAAAAACATTAAAAAAATCTCTTCTTTTTTATGTACCTTACGTTTTTTCTACGTTTAGTGGGATCCTCTTCAAGTAAAGTAGCAATTATTTATAACACACATGAAAATTGTGAAAAGTTCCAAGCAAAAACAGTGAGAGCACTCTATAAAACCCTTTCTGGAACAAAAATGGCTACATGTAGCGGCTAGTGCCTTGCTGTGAGATTAACGTGAAGTATATACGTTGTATTCTTATTAGAGCTCCTACATTGATAGACTGACGCATCCACCATTTCTAGCCCACAAGACCGGCTGACGATTTATTACTGGGGATTTTTCGGCAATACATTACGCGAATAACTCCAGAAAAGGGCACCACCTGTTTATATTTTCTTCTAATCCAGAAAGAATGAAAAAGTGGATTATAAATTGCAGATGTAACTCGTGGATACCCGGAACAGGAGCAAAACTTTCTAACGCAAGATTTCCCTTATTTTCAACTTCTTTCATTTTATTTTCAAAGTTCTTTGACAAATTTAATACGAATGTACTTTTTTTTAAGTTATTGTTTTTAAATTCTTCTAAAATTAACTTTAAAATCACATTTCTTTTAACGTGAAGGGTTGCAGTTTTGAGAATGTTGGCGATGTTCTTAAAATTGCCAACTTGTTTGTTTCGTGATAAGAAGTTCTAGCTCACATCATCTATGTAGAAGTTTAAAGGCGATAACCACGTCAATCAGGTAACCTAGCTTTTTCTACCGCCAACGCAACGTTTTCCCAGATGGGCTAGAAAATGGCGGACACAGCGCCAGTTCGTATTTTATAGGAGCCTTAATTCTTATAAATATCTTTGACATTTGTTTTATAAATCTGGTTTTATAAGCTTTTTAAAATAATGGTACTTCAAACTACTGTCGGTAATTAAAGACTTAAAAATGGATTTGGTAATATCGATTAAAAAAGTTTCTTTGAGATATACAATTTAGTAGTTATAGCACATGTTTTTCGCTTATAAATTTAGTATGTTTACTTGCTGATTTCAATTTAAGAAACATTTCAACTATTTTTCTCGGAAAAAATACACCAATCAACATAAAAGTTAGTTATAAAAGTTATTCTTCATTTTAACCTTTTAAAAGAATTACGACGGTAAAATATTAACTCTTGTATGGTGACATTCGTATGTCATCTTTCCCATGCTTCAACTAGTGTACTAAGAATAGTAAAATAATATTTCTTCAAACAGCTTGTTTTAAACTTTTTTTTCTTTATATCAAGTAACTGATGTCAAAGTTGGAAGACTTTATTTATTTAAGTCACCTTTGAAGTTTTGATTCTGTTATTCACTTTTATCTCTATTAAATTTATCATGACAGACATGAATGCATAAAGGATTTAACATTTCAAATAGAAGTTCAAATATAATAAATAATAGTTGTAATTATAGCCGATTTTTTCTTTTAATGGCCTATGCCTATTTTCTATGCCTTGGATAGGGTTGGCGGTCTTTCTAAAATGCTCTAACAGGTATTCACGCGTTTTTTAAAGAAAACTAGGGAAAATTTACAATTGCTATACTGAAAAGTGCGATTTGTGTTAAAATCCTGCACCTACCGTCTACAGCTTAGATAGCTCAAACAGGTAGGGCCTTACCAAAATGGTTTTATGTTGTTTTGAACTTTTCTTTTCTGTTAAAATCATGCTTCAAATAAGGAACATTCAGTTATCAATAACACTATTAGCAATAACATTCCATTAAATTTATTTTATTTTACAATATTATAAAAGTTATTTACAAAAGTTATATTCTAAAAGTTATTTTATTTTAAAAGAATTACGTTTTGAGACTTTAAAACTTGTAAATTGTGGCTATTACAAAACTTCCTTTTATATAAATTTATAAATTGGCGCCACTTAGCTGCTAACATGCACAAACATTTAATCCGTATAATTTATCACAATTCACATTTTATATGTATAATTCGGGGCGATTTTCATCAATTGATGTTGAAATATAGTCATTTAGAAAACAGCAGAAAGTAACCATTTGTCGACCAGTTACATCCAAATTCAATCAGTATAATTTCTCATAATAAATATCTCATATATTAAGCTTGGTGTATTTATATATCATAGAAGTTGAGATTTTTCTTTCCCGAAAACGGGATTAAATTGCTAATCAATATGCATCAAAATTGAATCAGCATAGTTTTACATCTATCCACCTGACATACCAAATATTGTGTACTCACACACTAAATAAGCTTAGATATTCGTTTGAAATGCACGTATGGGGACCATGAATAAATTTTACCTCTTTTATGTCACAACATTATTTTAGCTATGACGTTAGTTTCTAGCGTAACACCCGAAAAACATTTTTTATTAAGAAGATTGATTTTATTAAGATACATAATTGAGCTAACTGAAAAAAAAGATTAATTCTGCTAGAAATTTTCAATAGAAATTTAAGCGTGAAAATAATGACATTATTTTGTATTTAAAAATAAACCTTATGGAGATTATATAAGAACTTCATACTTAATAAGCATCCTATATTTCATATTTATGTTACTATGAATTATATTACAAAAATAAATACTATCTCAGTAAATGGGTATATACGGTCCTATACACTTTTCAAAAAGCTTTAATATCTATAGTTATCATGTTCCATGACATATTAACATTAATCTTACATTGTTCACTGAATTTAAACGCAATATATAAAAAAGTTAAGACACTGTCATATTTATTAGATTATTTTATCAATTAGAAGATTAATTTAATGGAAGAAAATGACGACAAGTAAAAGACATGACATGTCAACTTGTAATCTAATAAAATCTAAGAGAATTTTAGGATTAATGGCGCCGAATGATATTTTAAGGATAAAATGATGTTTTCAAGGTTAAATATTCTATTCACACATAGGGTAGGTGCTCCAGTGATTGGCATGCTCCAGGAATTGACATCATCCCGAAATAATTAATAAATAAGAAAAATGATAAAATCATATATTTTACATATAAGAATTTTAACATTTTATGTCAAACACTGGAGCATAGGGTGCTAATAACTGGTAAAATGAATAACTAGCAGTGTCAGACACTGGAACATAGGGTGCCAGTTACTGATAAAATGAAAAACTGGCAGTGTCAATTACTGGAACATTGAGTGGGTGTCAAATAAAAATTCATAAAAAAAATAATTGTTATCAAATGTATATATTATAGCATGTATGTGGTTCTGAATGTCTTTCATACCATATGTACTAACTTAAGATTTCTAAAGATATTTTCTGATGACTAGAACATTAAAAATATCAGAGATCGCTCTAAAATTGTCAATCACTGGTGCACTTAACCTATAGGAAGATGTGTTCAATACCCAATATAAAAAAATAATAATTAATTGCGAATATAATAAACATTTCGACATGTAATTCTTTAAAAATACTTTAATAATAAAAGTCAATAATGCATCATTTACTCATTTAGTTATTATTTTATACTTATGTACTTTTTATTTTTTATTTTTTTTTTATTTTGTAGACATTAAATTACATTTTACAGAACTTAAATTTATAGCGTTAAAAGTTGTAAACCTAGCTTTATGTAGAAAAAGACCTTATACTTAATTATATATTAATTTTCTTTAAAATCTGTAAAATTAATAATAATAATAATAATAATAATAATAATAATAAAAGTATATGGCTTATCACCTAACATATGTTGGAAGTTAAACGAGCGCAAATTTCGAAATATCAATACAAAATGGACACATAAATAACATTAATTAAAAAATAAATAAATAAAATAAAAATCTCTAAAAATTTAAGTTTTCAACCGAATTTAAAGATGTTTCGCTTGTGAACTCATAATCTATAGTTATAATCCATTTTTAAATTTTGTCAAAATCGGTTTTAAATTCACGATTTTTAAAGAAACGTTTTTATATAACTTTGTGATGTATAATGTAACATGTTTTGGAAGTTAGAAGATTGCCAGCTCACAAATTTTTAAATATCAAAACAATATGGATTGAAAGAAATCATATATTCGTCATTAAATATAAATCTCTAATTTTTCAACTGAATTTAGAGAGTTTTGGACTATGAACTCATAATCAATAGTTATAGACAGTTTTTAACTTTTGCAAAAATCGGTTTGAATACTGTCTAAAACAGAAAAACAACGTGAAGTCCTAAAAAAGGACAATGGTAAAAACAATGGTTAAAAAAACTTCTATAGATAGGGCTCATTTTATTATTTTAATTTTTTCTATATGTATAAGTAGAAAGTATTGGGTTCATAAAAATTTTCAAACTCTAGTTTTTGATGGATTTATACGGTTTGAAATGTGTTTAACACGATTTGACTGTTTTTAGAAAATGTCTGTTAATGTGTCTGTGTGTGTGTATCACAAATTTTATGGACGCTATATCTCACGAACCAAGGGATGTAATTTAACCGAACTTAGTATTTAATTTGATCCCGACCTAAACTGTAGTTGGTGACATCTGGCGATCAATCGCTCAACAGTTGGCGCTGTCATCCCATTTTTGCTAAATTTTTAACATCACAGTATAGGACAAAATTTCGTACAAATGTACATAATGAGACTTATTTTTAACGCACGATTTGAAAATTATATTTATTATTGGTAATAGTAAGAGTAAACTAGAAAAAAAAGTGTGTGCGTATAAGAGCATCCCTTCCCCCCTACCGGGGGTGTACATTTTCAATATGGGTATCTTTCAAAGGAACTCGTCAATGCTTTCAAAAAGAATTTTTGAACCATAGATCGGTGATAATTTAAAATAAACTTATCGGGTTTTTTTCATTAAAAATAAAAAAAAAACCTTGAATAAATAAATAAATAAATCGCATTTATTCTAATGTTTGCGCAAAATTAACTTTCTTTCGGCGTTTAATTTCATATTTTCGTGAGATAAAAATCGTCTGCATTCATCATGAAAATTAACATTAATAAACAACAATTTAATAAAAAAAAATGTACTGCGTGAATTTGTATAAAATTGTATGGAAGAAAGTCTTGTGATAGCCCCAACGTACTAGTCATTATTGAGGTTGTTAAACAACTTCTCGTTTATCGTCATTATTATGTTAAGAAAGGCGGTAATCTGTTAAAAATTGAAATCGATCTTCAATAAATATTTAACGTTTAACGAAATAAAAATTATATAGAGAGAGTATTGCGATAATTTGTAAAATAAACTCAAAAAAAAATAAAAATAAATAAATAAAAATGCGTGGTAAATGTAAATGATTCCGACATAGCTATTTAGATTATATATTTCCCATGTTTATAAAGCCCCACTAGTGACTAACTGGTTCTGTTTTCAAAGCCGGTTGACGGAAAGTGCCGAATTCGATCTCAGGTCATACTCGTTGAACTAGCTTGACTGAGTTTTCCGTCGATTTTCTCAGAAACTCGAGTAAATAGGGGCTAGGACCCTTTAGAAAGACCCCCCGACGGAGGGCATTTCCTCTTAGATTTACGTCCCTGGTATACACAATTTACTTTAAACCGAACATCTACATTCCTGTTTTCAAAATTATTCGTATTGTAATGTGCCAATGTTTAAATAAAAAGTAAAAGCTCTCTTTTATAAAATATTTTAAATCGATAACGGTTTTTGTTAAGACTGGCAATGGTTTTTTCTAAAAAAAAAAAGGCTTTTTTTTACACTAAATTTGCCTTAAGGTTTTACTTTCATTGTTTTTCTTTTCTTTAAATAGGTCTGATTTCCGATTTGTAAGAAATCTGTGTTTTTCCAAAGAATTAAGATAAGAACTGGGAATAATACTTTTACACAGGCCACATAGTGGGTTACAAGTAAAATATTAATGTAAATACTGAGAGATAAAACATTTTTTTCTTTCTTTATTTTAAATAGAAAATTATTTATTTATTTTTATTTATTTTTATTTTTACTTTTATCTATATTCAATAGAAGAAAGTATTGGATTCGTAAAAATTTTCGACCTCGGGTTTTTTATGAATTTACACGTTTTGAGAGCTGTAGAACACGATTTGACCCTTTTTAGAAAATGTCTGTCTATCTGTGTGTGTGTGTGTGTGTGTGTGTGTGTGTGAGAGAGAGAGAGAGAGAGAGAGAGAGAGAGAGAGAAAATTTTGTGGCAACTGTATATCAGGTACTACTGCACAGAATTTCATAAAAATTGGTATGTAGTTACACATTGACATAAATTAGTGCCTATCAACTTTTGGTAAAATTGTCCAACAGCGTTGCCATCCTGCTTTTTCTAAATTTTTAACATGGTGGTATAGGACAAAATTTTGTGTAAATGGGCATAAAGAGAATTATTTTTTAATAATCATTATGAAATTTAAAAGAATTGTTTGTATTAGAGATAATCGACTGGGGAAAAAAAAATGTGTATGTAGGATCCTCGTCTCCGACCTGGGGAGGGGGGAGTCCCCTGTCGAGTGAAGTAAATCTTTATGATGGGTATTTTTCTATAGAGCTCGCCAATACCTTTAAAACGAATGGTTGAATCATTGATTTGCGATAATTTAAAATAAAGTTATCGATTTTTTTCATAAAGAAAAAAAAAAAAAAAAAAAATGTAATATTGAGAATAAAATTAACTTTTTTGGATATTTAGTGTTACACTACTTCTCTAATATGGAAATCGTCTGAATTATCATGGAAGATAAATTTTGTAAATAATAATTTTAATAAATTACTTTTACTGAGTGAATTTGTATAGGAAAATATAGAAGAAAGTCATGCGGTGGCTACAACATAATAGTTTATTTTTGGCTAAATATAATGCAACAAATGAATCCGAGATATCATAAATACATATTTTATAGCATAATATTTTTTTGAGAAAGAAAAATTATTATTATTATTATTATTATTATTATTATTATTATTTTAGCTGTTGTAAATATAACACGTTTCTTTAAAAACCAGTTTATACCTTTTCTACCGACGATACTCGAAAATATTAACAGATTAAAAATTGTATGAAATATAATTTATTAAAAAAAAAAAAAAAAAATTAAAGGTGCTTATATAAATGGGGCTATATAGTTTAATCTTACTACACTGTTAAAAATATAAATGGTGTGTTTCACCTGAAAAATGGTTCAAATTTTTCAACAACTAATGTTTTGGTGCCATATTTCACCATTTTAGTAGAGCCATTTTAGGAGTACGCAGTATTAAACTATGGATACATACCACTAAATTATTAGTTGAGCTAAATTGAACCATTTTTTCTGGTGAAACATATCATTTATATTTTTAATAGTGTGCATGACACTAGACGCTCTATGGAGCTGTTTACGTTCAAATATTTATGTTCAAATTTACTTTATTGAGGAACCCTAAAAACTATAAAATGAAAATGAATTCTTGCAAGAATATGTTATAAAGAAATGAAAGTTTCAATATTAAGAAAATTTTAGATTAAAATATAGATATTTCACTTTCGCAAGAGATAAAAAAATTTTAAATAATCTAAATATTAAAAAAAATATTCGAGATCGTTGAAATTTATGGCTTATCGAATACTCATACAGAAACCAATGACAAAAAATATTGGCCTCGAATGCTTTTTAAAATATTTTGAATATTTAAAAATTTTCATCTCTTGCAAAAGTGAAATATCTACATTTTTCTCTAAAGTTTTCTTGGTGTTGAAAATTTCATTTCTTTATAGCATGTCTTAGCCAGAATATTTTTTTATTTTTTTATTTTATGCTTTTTGGGCTCCACTGTAAAAAGCTTCTACTGTTAATTTTTTTTTTTTTTTACTTAATTTTTTATTTTGTGCTTTTCTTGTTACAAATATTATAAAATTGTACGTAGACACTGAAAAATTTTCTCTATCAATTGACAACTTTTCTAATCATTATCTGCAAAAATTAACACGTCAGATCAAACCCATGATAATTGCTTTATCCGCATGATGCTCTAACCAACTAAGCTAACGAGTCACGAACAAACTGCTTACGTTTACATTAATGTAGAGGCATCTACTTTTTTAGCGTGACATAAAGATATGATGATAAAAATCTAATTTCAGTTAAAAAAAAAAAAAGCTCCAAAAACTGACTTTATAGAACATTCTCGCGGCTACGTTGAGTACAGTTTTTTAAGGAATTTTTAGCTGTATTCAAAAATAAAAATACAGTAATATGTTCCGAGTTCCGATTGAACAATTTGCAGTCCATACCACTTTGAATATAAGTGAAAAGGAAGAAATTTAAAAGATTCTCCCTTGAAGCGGAGGGAAATGACCACGATTTTCCCGCGTATATCTTCATCTCTCAAAGAAAAAAAATGTACATTGAAAAGATTCTTGGTTTAAAACATTATAAAGACAAATAAAAAGTAATTTCAGAAATTCCAGAAATAAAGTTAAGTTTATGCTTTGAAACGTAAAATAATAATAATAATAATAATAATAATAATATAATAAAAGAAAACAAAAAAAGGTAAATATTGATTTAAAAAAAGGTGATTTTCTGGAATTTTATAACTTTGCACTCAAAGAATACTGCTTTAATCCTTTTCAGGGTGCTGCAAGAATCTTTCAATTAAGAAGTTCTTTATGGAAAAATAAATAAATAATCAAAGAAATATTCATTTTACATAGAATTAAGGGGGTCCGAGACATCAAATTTTTGTTTTTATTATTTATTGATGAATTGCTGTAATTATTTTTTCTGAAATGGAAGCTTTTTTGACGATGAAGTTGAACAATAAAGAATCTTAAACAAATTTTAAATAAAATTTAAAAAATTTAAAATTTAAAATTTTTGATAAATGTAAAATTTGTTACATCTCCTGAACTATTGGTTCAATTTACAAACTTTTTCACCTTTATGTACAGAAAGGATTTATCTTCAATTTGTCTTCAGGATTTCTGATTATAATAATAATTTTTTTAAATATTAGTCTTAATTTGAAAAAAGTACTTATTTCATGCATAACTTTTGGATTACCAAAAAGTTTTGCTCTAATTAAAAATCCCGAAGACAAATTTAAGATAAATCTTTTCTGTATATAAGAGTGAAAAAAGTTTGTAAATTGAACCATTAGTTCATAAGATATAACAAATTTGAAATTTATCAAACATTTTAAATTTTAAATTTTTAAATTTTTAAAATTTTATTTAATTTTTTTGAAATTTTATTTAAAATTTTTTTAAGATTCTTTCTTGCTCAACTTCATCGTCAAAAAAGCTCCAATTTCAGAAAAAATAATTACAGCAATTCATCAATAAATAATAAAAACAAAAATTCGGTGTCCCAGAAAACCTTAAAGTTTCATTCAATTAAAATATTCAGGTATTTAATGCAATTAATTCGGATAAAATTATACATTAACCCTTTGCCGGCCCTATCACTCTAAAGCCCTCTGAACAGTGTTGTTAAATTTAGAAACTTTTTTAATTAACTAAAACTAATAATTTTGAAGAGCGATATTTGATGCACATAATGGATGAATAACCTTAGATATGATTAGGAGACAGTTACAGTTAAAATTCAGTTGTGGATTTTAAATAAAATAGTCCCTGAATTTGGCAACATTGAACAGAGGAGTGAAATTAAACAGGAGCAGCAACGGATTGATGGTAATCATTTTCTAATAGTTCTCAATATTGTTTCTACATGTTTGCAAAAGGATTTGTATTCTATTATGCTAATATTTAAAAGAAAATTTTCCTCCTTTTGTAAAAGATTTTGCACCATTAATAACTTTCATTTAAAATTTGGAATCGATTTTCCCGAAAAGATTTCTTTTTCTATTAAATCTACCGTTTCGTTTTACTTTCATTGTTTTTCTTCTCTAGTAAGCAGTTCTGATTTCCGATTTGTAAGAAACACATGCTTTTTCGGAGAAATAAGAAAAGAACTGAAAATAAATACTTCTACATTGACAATTTCAGCTAGAGGTTAAAACTAAAAGAGTCAAGCAAATACAGTCAGATAAAGAAAGTTTTTCTTTGCTTTAACTAGATTTTTTTTTCTTTTTAAATAATACATTAAGACGTCTTATGTATAAAAATGAATTTATTTGTTAATAGTTCTTCTTAAAATAAAAATAAAAAAGTATTAAAAGCTAGAAACATTAAAACACGTTCATATTTACAAAAATTAAATTTACAAATTAAAATATGCACAAAGTTTCCACCATGGGTTTTCAGGGCATCTTCAGGTCATACAAGGGCTAATGAGAACAGACAGCATATATGTATCATGAGTCCCGGTGGTGGTTACAGATGTTAGAAGCTTGACAAAATAATAATAATATTAATAATAATAATAATAATAATAATAAGTACGTATACTAAGATTAATTCACTTTGGATGGATGGTTGGGTTTTGCATCGCACAAGTGCTGCGCAGATGGGCAATTGGCGACGGTCTGGGATACACCTCCAGAGGTGGTCCGGAGACATGCCATCACAATTTTGATCTTCCACGGAAGGGATGGCTCTCCCGCTTCGGTGACCCCCAGAGGTATAATTTTTGATGGGAACATGGAGGACATTGCGGCCACGACAAATTTTACGTGCACCAGCCACCATTAGTGTACACGACGGTCTTTGGCCGGCTCAAGTACCAAGCCCGCAATCTTCCAATTACGAGGCCGGCGCTCTACCGACTGGGCTACCGCGGCCCTTAATTCACTTTGGAATGTCACTTGTAGCGAAGACTTCGTAACTTTGCTTCAAAATATTGTGCAGTCGGCAGCAAAATTTTTCGAGTGCTAGGAATAATTCCTATGTTAAAAAGAAAAAAAAAAGAAAAGGTACACATAATACTGTTTTGTTACATAAACCCTGTCGAATGGATGTCCTTGTCAGTCTAAAAACATGATTCGACAAAGATTTATTGAATAAAACAGTATTAAGTGCACTTTTTAACATAGGAATTATTGCTAGCACTCGAATAATTTTGCTGCCGACTGTAGGAACAAGAAATTAAATCTGCAAGAATTCTTTTTAAATGTCATTTGTAGCTAGTAACTTGACAAATATTGGAGAGAAGAAATGTTGAAGCTAAAGGAATTGTTTCTTGGATTCGTAGACATGGTTGGGTTCGGTAGGTGTGTAGTAGGTAGAGTCAGCAACAAAAATTCTGAAGCACTAGCAATAGTTCCTACTTAAAAGATGTGCACCTAATTCTGTTTTGTTAAGTAAATATTTGTCGAGTCCTGATTTTAGTCTTATACTGATTATAAAAAAGTAAGTTTTTGATAAAAATTATCGATCAAACTACTTAAACCTATAATTTATATGTACTATGTAGGTGATATGTTTATGTCTTGGCCTTTTTAAATAACCTCCTCTTTAATTTTATCAATAATCTTAACAATCAATTTCCTTCAATTAAATTTACTTACAAATGTGAAATTAACCGTACTCTTGCTTTTTTTTTAGACTTATGTACAGTCGGTAACAAAAGTGTCCGAACACTAGCAAAAATTACTATATAAAAAAATAGAGTTAATACTGTTTTGTTAAATACCTTGTCAAATCATGTTCTTAGACTATAAGAATTGTTAATATTTTAAGATACACTTTGCCTTAGAAATTATTAAACTTTAGAAAAACCATAAACATATTTCACACCTATAAATACAGTGAATATAGTATTTAGAAGTACAGAACATTCACTCGAAAGTCTGTTTCACTGCTGATAGGTGCAAGGGAATTCTAATAAATTAGTTATTATAGGAAATTGAAGAACATTATGTCGTATTACTTGGAGAAACGTGTTTTTATTGTGCTGGAATACCACCGATTAGGTCGATGTCCGACATTCACAAGGGGAAGCTTTAAAGAAATTTTAATGCTAAATAAGTCTAGACCAGAAAACATTTCATAATTTATTCTTTTAGAAAATTGCAGACCTGCCTGTTCAACATATCCTCTTTGTTTCCCCTTTCTGTCACTCACTAGTTTTGCAGTTATGTCATTTCAAAGTTGGGGAATCCTTTCTTAAACAGACCCACCAGCGGCCGTGCGATTCTGCGCTGAAAGCTGGTAGACGTGAGGAGCCAGGTTCGATTCCAGGAACGCTCGTCAACCTAGCTGTTCACACTTTTCCATGGGTTTCTCCGAAACTTGCGTAAATACGGGCTAGGACCCATTAGAAAGACCCTCACAGAGGGCACTCCCTAGTGACCTCCCTAGAACCCTAGTGGCAGTCAATCTGTCTTAATTCCCAAAACCCAATAGCAACAGTTGAAGCGGTAGACAGCGCCACCTGGTATAGATTGCTCAATTTTTTTATTCAACTGTCACCAATAATTTTAAGAAGTGATATATGATATATATAATCGACCTTTCTTCGATTCTAATCGTCTTCAATGTATATCCTATCGCACATCTAAAAATTTTGGTGACTGTTGAATAAAAATGTTGTGCAATCTGGACCAGGTGGCGCTGTTTACCGTTTCAACTGTTGCCAAGTTTTCGAGCAACGCGAAAGGCATCTAGTTTAGAAGGCTATGCTAAAACACTCTATACATCGCGGATAGTAACTCAGAACAAATCATATTTCATATCCAGGTTAAAACTTTTTTTTAGTTTCTTATAATTCGAGAGATGCTGTATTCAAGTCATTTCAAGACGGTACCTGTCTAATTAGTCGTAAAATATACATACATACATATATATATATATATATATATATATATATATATATATATATATATTTACTTTTTTTTATTATAACAAAAATTGCTGTACAAAATAACTAGTAGAGAAAATTAAAGAAATTCAAGGACAGTAGAAAAGTTTGCTTCTGTGTTTTTGTGTAGAAACTGGAGATCAGTAACCGGCTTTCAATAAGATCGGTGTATTGGTTTTTAAGAAATCCTGTAAACCGATTTCAAAAATAGTGTTTTCGGAAAAAAAGCGATTTTTTTGGGTAAATATTCTAGAGATATTGTACTATTAGATAAAATTATACTTAAAAAAAAAATGATTTTTTTTTTTTCAAGTTTTAAAAACCATGTAAATCCTTAAAATATATAATTATATCAAAAACCAATTTTGGAAAATTTGACATCAAAAACAATACTTTCTCTATCATATTTGATCAAAATAAAGTACAACTTCTGTCTATATATATTTCTTCAAAAGGAACTGTCATTTTCTTTTAAAATTTTAGAATTTTCTTATCTAATCAAAGCCATTGTTTGTATTCCAGCCACGGTTAAAACAAGTTTTAGAAACATCTTTGTTCCGTACAAAAGTATATGTGTTTTTTTCGGCTGTTTGGTAAATACAGTCGGTAACAAAAGTGTCCGAACACTAGCGAAAATTCCTATGTAAAAAATGTACACTTCATACGGTTTTGCTAAATAAATCCTTATCGAATCACGTTCTTACACTAACTAAGAACAAGATTCCACAAGGATTTATTTAACAAAACCGTATGAAGTGTACATTTTTTACATAGGAATTTTTGCTAGTGTTCGGACACTTTTGTTACCGACTGTACAAGGATATTTGGTATCCGATTTCTATTCCAGTGTAATCGCATGAGACATTTCCTTTTTATTGGTTTCTCTGCTTTGAGAATACGCTTTGATTTTTGGATTTAACAGGAAATAGAAGTTTTTCAGTAAATTTAAAATGCATTTGTAACATATCCCTAGAATATACTGCCGAAATAATATTGTATATTTTACAAGGAAAGCAATCTAGTACAGCTTTTAGATTTTTTTTTTTAGGACTAAGGGCCTATTAGTCTCAATCTGGGATTTTTGCGTTGTCGATTTCGATAGTTGGACATTTGTCGAAATCTAAAATATATCGAAAATATAATTGAATAATTTGAAAGCGATGTTATAATTTGAAAAAAAAAAAAAAAAAAAAAAAAAACTAATAGTCCTCCGTCCTAAACTAAATTCTGCATTTGCCAGAATTTCATCAAAATCTTTTTATTATTATTATTATTATTATTGAAAGAAAAAGAAAAGAAAATTAATAATAATCAGTATCGTTACAAGCGATATCTAAAAAGATTTTTTTTTTTAATAATTTTGAATTAGGAAATAAAAAGTGCGCGTGAAATAATATGAAATAAAAATAAGTAAAAAAATGAATTTAATGATTTAATGTTTTTGTTTTTCGGGGGCTGCTCATGCATATAAAAAATGCGTATTAAAACGAGTCGAAGAAGGAAGCGAAATAGGTATTGAGTTATATTACGATAAATACGATATATAATATGATACGATATATTAGACCTATCGTCCAGGGTTAGTAGGCATTTTCGTTGAAAGAAATAGTTTGTTCGTTCGGTGCAACTTGCACATTAGTCCCGTGAGGTACAACTTTCACATTAGTCCCTTGAGGTACAACTTTCACTTTAGTCCGTCAGGTACAGCTTGCACATTAGTCCCCTTTAAATATATATATATATATACATATATATTAAAAATGTTCATTTTAGCTATAATAATAATTTTTTTTTTGCTGTTGTTTATTTTTAATTAATTCAAATCTTACCAAAATCAAGAAAAAAAAAATGCTGCATTTTTTATAATAAAACAAACTAGTACAGTCGGTAACAAAAGTGTCCGAACACTAGCAAAAATTTCTATGTAAAAAAAGTACAGTTCATACTGTTTTATTAAATAAATCCTTGTCGAATCCTGTTCTTTGTCAGTGTAAGAACAGGATTCGACAAGGATTTACCTAACAAAACAGTATTAAGTGTACTTTTTTTACATATGAATTTTTGCTAGTGTTCGGACACTTTTGTTACCGACTGTATGTTGTGTTCATGACTTTATACATAAGATCTAAAAACAATTTTACTAAAATCACGTTAAACTACGCTTCAGGCCATGTCGTTCATACTTACGCTATACCGGTTCCAGGTCCTCACTGCTTACATTTGCGCCTTAACCGAACATTTTAATTTAGGTGCTATCTGGACAATAAGTAGGTTATTTAAGGATTACGTTTTTCGGATAGATTACACTGCTCTGAAAAAAAAAAAAAAAAAATCGAGTTCTGATACAGTCGGTAACAAAAGTGTCCGAACACTAGCAAAAATTCCTATGTAAAAAAAGTATGCTTAATACTGTTTCGTTAAATAAATCCTTGTCGAATCCTGTTCTTAGTCAGTATAAGAACAGAATTCGACAAGGATTTATTTAGCAAAACTGTATTAAGCATACTTTTTTTATATAGGAATTTTTACTAGTGTTCGGACACTTTTGTTACCGACTGTACTATTTTTTCTGATTCTTATGCAAAATGACATCCTGAATCCGAATATAACTCCCATTTTGCTCAGTCACCCACGGTTTCCAGAAATACCACCCCCTCCCACATTTTTTTTTCCCCTGATCGATAATATTATGACCATGAATTTGATTTGGTTAATGAAAAATAATTAATGTAACACCTAAAAACAAAAAAAATATACAAATTAAAAAATAACATTAACAACAGATTAAAAACAATATAGGATATGTAATACATAATTTCGGTGGCAAATACCCCCCCCCCCCCCCAAATTTTTCCATTATCGCAAATGTCCATGTTTTACAATTTTCCAAATCTGTAGCTCCTCAGAAGATATTTCACGGTTAAAATAATCCTTCCTCTCCTAAAAATGATAAAAAAAATAGGGGGCCGTTCCTAAAAAACGGCAGATGATAGGGCAAAATGGGCGCCATATTCAGATTCAGGAGATCATTTTACATAAAAATATGCTGAAATGGTATCAGAAGCAATTTTCATGCCGAGCAGTGTTATCATCTGCACTTTATAACAACCGGTGGACGCACCAGACAATCTAACCTGCTGAAAAAAATTAATAATTGAAAAAAAAAAAAAAAAAAAACCCAATTAACACTTCGAAACTTGGTCTTCAAGGTGCATCAAGAGAGGTGTAAACGAACCTCCGTGTACAATTGTTTAGTCCAGCTATAAGCCATTTCCCTAAAAAGCAACCAACAAACCTATACGTTTAACCAACGAGATATATAAAGTAGAGTGATAAATGGTAACCCTTGAAAAGGTCCAAGATGAGTCATGTGACATGCTCTCCTTGCACCTGCGTATTCGATGGTTCCCTTGGTAACAGCTTATTTTCAGTAAATTTCTATAGCAACGGTTTGGAGATTGTTCTTGGCAAAACTCATAACCGCCAATGTTTTTGTTTACTTACGTAGTTTAATATTCTTTTGTTCTAAATCATTTTGATTTTGATTTTACTTCTGTTTCATTTCGTGTAGTCGAAATTTAACTGACAAAATGCTTAAAAATAGTTGAGGGAAACGATGAAAAAAAAGGTATTTTATTATTTTTTTTAAATGTGAAATATGTGTAAAATTAATTTAAAAACAATTTATTTCGGTCATAGGACTGTCATATTACCTAATAATGATGATAATTTGTCGAACTGATATTTTAAATGCCAAAATAGCGATAAAGGGCCAAACACAGCAACGTATTGGAGCATGTCATCTTGAACCACGGAAAGCTAATCCTTCATCCATTGAATCAGCACTCTAATTTATATATCTCGTTGCGTTTAACCTTCTTTTTTTTGTCACTTTCTCGCCATCTTTACGGATAAGGATACTGTAAAGATACTGAAAATGTTCCTTTTATCAATTGGCATCTTTAAAATTAATTACATAGGATTGCAAAATCGCACTTTTCAATTTTTTGTCCTTTTTTTTTTTTTTTTTTTTTTTCTGCGTTGGGTGTCTCTAATGTGTTTTGATACGATGAATTCAGAAAGGATTGTCTTTTCGTCCTATCACGTAAGGATTTTTCCTAAAGTAAAGATGAAGATCGGAAGAATTCAGCTAGAGGCTACAACAAATTCGAAACAATTTATGTGTAAAATACATTAAACCAACCTATTACTCACACATTATATTTTAAATGTGTTTCTTTACCTCGAAGATCCCTTTAATAACTCATGGAGGTCTAAACGGACCTCCATGTACAATTGTTTAGCTCTGCGATAAGCCATTTCCCTAAAAAGCAACCAACACACCTATAAGTTTAGTCTTTTTTTTTTTTTTTTTTTGGTCACTTTCTCGCCATTTTTACGGATAAGGATACTGTAAAGATACTGAAAGGGTTCCTTTTATCAATTGGCATCTTTAAAATTAATTACATAGGTCTCCAAAATCGCACTTTTCAATTTTTTTTTTTTTCTGCGTTGGGTGTCTCTAATGTGTTTTGATACGATGAATTCAGAAAGGATTGTCTTTTCGTCCTATCACGTAAGGATTTTTCCTAAAGTAAAGATGAAGATCGGAAGAATTCAGCTAGAGGCTACAACAAATTCGAAACAATTTATGTGTAAAATACATTAAACCAACCTATTACTCACACATTATATTTTAAATGTGTTTCTTTACCTCGAAGATCCCTTTAATAACTCATGGAGGTCTAAACGGACCTCCATGTACAATTGTTTAGCTCTGCGATAAGCCATTTCCCTAAAAAGCAACCAACACACCTATAAGTTTAGCCTTCTTTTTTTGTCACTTTCGCGCCCTCTTTACGGTTAAGGATACTGTGAAGATACTGAAAATTTTTCTTTTATCAATTGGCATCTTTAAAATTAATTAAATAGGTCTGCGAAATCGTACTTTCCAATTTCCCTCCCCCCACCCCCTCTGTGTTGGTTGTCTCTAATGTGTTTTGATACGTTGAATTCAGAAAGGATTGCCTTTTTGTCCTATCACGAAAGGATTTTTCACAAAGTAGGGAGGAAGATCGGAAAAATTCAGCCAGAGGCTATTATAAATTCGAAACAATTTATGTGTAAAATACATTAAACCAGCCTGTTATTCACACATTATCTTTTAAATGTGTTTCTTTACCTCGGAGCTCCCTTCAGATCATATTACCTTGTTCACGATTTGAGGACCTTTGAGGGGAAGGGATTCTCTGTGCAGCATACAACAATAATCTGCTAATACAGGGTGATTATAATTAAAGCTAACGGTTTCAAAACGCTTTAATTTTAAAACTACCCATCAGAGCGATTTGATATTTTACCAGAGCAGTCGTGAGGCAATGAAATTTTGTTTAGGCGGGGGGGGGGGGGGGGGAGTAGTTCCAACATGTTCCTATAGATGGTGTTGTCAGGATAATGTGAAGGGAAACGCCTAAATCGACTCATTAAATACAAGAATGTCGTTAGCAACACAATGGAATAGCAGGAAACAATAGACTTCAAGGGTTTACTACAATTTGTTTTAGCAAAAACACAAGAAAACGTGTTTACAGCTGAAACAGTCATAGTGAAAAGGGAAAAAGAGGAGCTTCAGGAAACAAATACTTTACGGATAATTAACGGCCCATTTTGGAACTATTTCTTTCTTTTCTTTTGTCAAACAAAATTTCATTGCCTCACGAAAGCTCTGGTAAAATATAAAATCTCTCTGATGGGTAGTTTTAAAATTATAGCGTTTTCAAATCGTAATTTTAATTATATTTACCCTGTACTTTAACACATCTTCGTCCCTGATACTTCCTTTCCATTTCTTTGATGTCTTGATGAATTAACTCTCCTTGTTCTTCACTCACATCATCGAGATTTTCCAGGATATAACTTAGAGGGGAATTGAAAAAGGGGAGCTTTAAGCTAAAACAAAACCACTTTTTTGTCAAAATTGTACGCGATGGAAATTTTTGAATAGTTTTTTCTTAATAAGCATTCAAAAATACATCATAAAATTATATAACACAGATGAAAAAATTTATCTTCGACCTCTGTTATCTGTAAAAATGAACACATTGGCTTCTGGAAGATCGAATCCACGTCCTTAGTGGTAGTAGCTCTACGTTCTGATCAACTGAACTAGTGGGCTACGAAAGGTTTCCTTACCTTTTTATATTTCTATCTTTAGAGATGATCGTTTCAGAAATTAATCGGTTTTAATTAACAAAAACAAAAATCAAAATTTTGGAAATCGGTCTACAAAATGCAACAGAAGAAGTCAATACGGGTCCCGTGCAAAATTCTGTAGCTCTGCAAACAGCCGTTTGCTTATTAAGCGATGGACATGCACACACACATATCTAATTTTTATTATATGCAGAGATTATGAAAAAATGTGATGACAGCGACACCCGTTGTGCGATTGACTCCAAATGTAATTAAAACTAGTTTAGGTCAAAATCCTATTAAATATCCAGTTTGGATAAATTTCGTTCATTGGTTCATGATTTGCATCGTCCCCAAAATTTTTCATACACACACAGAGGCACACAGATTGACAGAAATTTTCTAAAAATACTCAAATCTTGTTCAAGATATCTCGAAACGTGTAAATCCATCGAATACTGAAGTTAAAAAATTTTCACGAATTCAATACATTCTTTATATATATATAAAAGAAAGTAAAAAAATAATTTTAGAAAATAAATGAGCTTAAAATTTTAGAGAAAAAAACACCATTTCTTTAAATTCAAACTCTAAAATGCTAATAACAATAAGAAAGTTGCATTACTTGAGGTATAAGTTATCCTTTGTGGCTCAGGGTAATTCGGACCATTTAAATTACTCTGCCACCGGAATTTACGAACAAAATTAAAATAAAAGAAATTTTAAATTTTCAGTTTAAAAAATGAGGGCCTTTTCTGCTATGTTATAAATGTAAATTTTTGCTAAAAAATTTCCGGGATGAGTTTTTACACTGGAGAATTAAAATTAGGTGTTCCATCAGCGGGAACACTGCGACTGAAAGAGTTAATCTATACAGCAAGTTAAATGTACAGGGTGATTATAATTAAAGTTACGATTTTAAAACGCTATAATTTTAAAACTACCCTCCAGAGCGATTTGATATTTTACCAGAGCAATCGTGAGGACACGAAATTTTGTTTGGGGGAGGAAAAAAGTAGTTCCAACACGTACCTGTAGATGGCGCTGTCAAGGTAATGTCAGGGGAAACGCCTAATGGACTCATTAAACAGAGGAATGTCGTCAGCAACACAATGGAATAGCAGGAAACAATAGACTTCAAGGGTTTATTACAATTTTTTTAGCAAAAAGACGAGAATACGTGTTTGCAGCGCGAAACAGTCATAGTGAAAAGAGAAAAAGAGGAGCTTCACGAAACAAATACTTTATCGATAACTAACGGCACATTTTGGAACTATTGTTTTTTCTTTTGCCAAACAAAATTTCATTGCCTCACGATTGCTTTTGTAAAATATCAAATCGCTCTGAAGGGTAGTTTTAAAATTATAGCGTTTTGGAATCGTAATTATAATTATAATCACCCTGTATTTATAAGATTTCATGGCAATATTACAAATATATTTTTAATTATTCTTCGTACAAGAATAAATAAGCGAAAATAAAGTTGGGAAAATTACATCTAAAACGTAAACAACCAAAAATTTTTTTTTAAACCATTTATTTATTTCATTATAGCAAGAGTTATAGCAAGAATATAAAAGTAATCACTGTACCAAAATGCCAAAAAAAAGTCTAACATAAAAAAAAAAAAAAAAAAAAAAAAAAAGAAAGAAAAAAAACCGTGAAAAGGAAAACGTTTAAAGTTTGACAGGTCCTGAGACCCCTTAAATTAGTAGTGATACTAAATTTGGTTTAATCGCTTTGTTTTTCTGATAAAAGATCGAGAGTTAATCAAATTACACTGACTCGTTGGACAAGTACAGAAATACATACATATAATCCCTTTTAAGATTTATTTAAAATACAAAAATTCAAAAACTTTTAACTTTGATTGTGTAACAATATAAAATTATAATATTAAATTTTCTTTACTTGACAATATTAAAAAACATGAAAGGACTATATTGTTAATATAGTGATTTGTAATATTGTAAGGTTTTTTTTTTTTTTACTAACAATATTAAAATATATAAAAAGAAATATATGCAATTTTAACACATGTAGCATGATTCGGTTTTGTAAGAAATCTTGAACTATTTCGTTTTTTTCCTGAAACTGTCTAAGCAAAAAAATACTATAGTTTTTTTTCCCTTATTATTTGAGAGATGTTAGGAATCAGTAGAAATAATAAATGTAAATCTTAAAAATGAAATAAAACGCTTAAAAAAAGGATTATATCATCGGAGGATCGGAGATATATCAAATAGATATAAAATCAACAAAGAACGAAAAGTGAAATGTCCCCAGAGCAATCGGATTCGTAAAGACAGACGTGAAGCAAATGATGATAGGCACTAGATAAAAAAAAAAAAAAAATCATATCGAAGCATAGAAAGAAAATCTTGTCTGCTCAGGTAAGCATCACATTTCATTTGAGAAAATGGTGTATCTGTTGTTTAAAATACACCCCTGTTTTAAAGTTTAGAAAGATTTGCAAACGATACGTTTTTTTTCAAATTAAAATCATTAAAAATAAAATAAAATAAATTGTCTATTCCTTCCCTCCCTCCTTTTGTTTTTGTGTGTGCATGTGTGTTCCTCTCTGATTGGTCCTGCATGATGCTTCCTATTGGTTGTTTGTGTTGCTCCCCCCCTCTGGATTTCGCCCTGCTTTCAGTCTTGCTTTTGCCTCCAAGGCAGTAGAACGTGTTTTTTCACCTGATGAAGGAAGGCTACGCCCTTTCGAAACCGGTTGTGCTGGCTTAAAATTTATGGTGTGTGAAGAAGTCTTATTGTCTATTTATCGTTTGTACACCAGTTTTGCATTTAGTTTTGGTAAAAACTTATCTCTCGATGAAAAATTTTCAAACATTGGGTATTTAAAGAACTGGCTCTTCCTCATGATTTTCCATGAAAATAGGTTTAAGACAAAAATTAGGGGGCCGGTAACAAATTGAGAAAAATTAATAATGTTTCTAATCCCCCTGTATCGTTAGGTAAACGAAATGAGCTTTAAGATTTAACTTTAGGATATGTTAATATGTGTTAGGATATGTTAATATAGGATATGCTAATATGTTCTTAAAGGGTTTTCCACATGCCGAGTAATTAATTTTAAGATCCAATTATTTCAACCACACTCCAAATGTACTTTTTTTGTGAAAAAACCCCATATAAGCTTGTAACTCTGACATATTTTTGTTTATTTACTATGATTTGTGAGATCACAAAGGTTTTTTCAAAAAAAAAAAAAAAACCTTTGGAATGCGGTTGAAATAATTGGGTCTACAAATTAATTACACGGCATGTGAAAAACCCCTTAAGAAATTTCAACTTTTGGAAAATATCTAAAATCTAGCTCGTTCTTTTTCGTACAATTCACTTAATTTTTATTCTATTCAAGTGCACTTTTGATAAAAGTTGCCCAATACGTCTAGCTTTCAACCTATGCAATAAAAAATGTTTTACCTTTTACACATCTGCAGTAAAAACGTTTTTCATAAAAATGTTCATATTTCATGAGATATTTAAGATATTTGTATTCCGATTGCAGTATATATTGTTTTAAGAGTGTTTTTCCAACTTCTCTAAAAGTGGGAATAATTTTCGTTAAAAACTCTGTATATTATAAATAAAAAACACGTTGATTTTTTTATGGAGTTTTAAAATAAATGCTTATATCCCCCATATTTAACATGCTATCATCACACAAAATCATCCACAAATTTAACATATCCTAAATTTACAGCTCATTTCGTTTATTTAACGATACAAGGTGATCACAAGCATTATTAATTTTGCTCAGTTTGTTACCGGCCCCCTAATTGTTGCCTTAAACCAATCTTAACTGAAAAACATGAGGAAGACCCAGTTCTTTAAATATCCAATGTTTGAAAACATTTCATTGAGAGATAAGTTTTTAATAAAAAAAAAAAAAAAAACTGATCGTTTGCAAATTTTGCTAAACTTTTAAATAGGGGTGTACATGTAAACTTGAATAGGCTTTTAGTAGGTACATAACTTTGGAGAAACACTATAAAATGCAAGATCTCACAACAATTGTTATGGGTCGAAAGAAGAAACGACATTTCGTCAGGCGAACAAAGTATGCACGGGTGTTGCAAACAAAGCATCAACGCAAAAAACTATCTTAGTGAAGAGCAAAAACAAATAAATCCGAACAATTTCTTTTGTCCCGTAACAATTGTATTGTTGCGAGTTTTTTGCATTTTATGGTGTTCATTCAAAGTTATGTACTTATTACTTTTAAACAACTATTCTGTGGTGCTTGTTTTTTTATAATCATTGAATAGGTTTTAGCCAAAAATTATAGGAAGCTTCATTTAGCATAGAAATTCTTAAAAACTAAAAATTTTCTCTCAAAAGAAAAATCAGAAAAAAATCTAGATTTAAGAAGTTAAGATTTTCAATTTTGTTGTGGTTTAATGGGTTATTCCTATTTCAAATCTAAGTAACGAAACAATTAATTATGCGGCCGAATTCAACTACTGGCTTAAACTTCCCTTATCAATCCTTGTCAATAAATTCTACACTGTAAAAAATAGGTTCTTAAAAATAAGTATATATTGTCTCAAAATAGCCAAGAAACAATATATACTTAAATTTGAAAACCCCCACCTTCCATTTTTGAGTATATTGACATGCTCAAAAATGGAGTTGACCAATAAGAATCCCAAATATCCCCATGTTTGGCATGTCAATGTACTCAAAAATGAGTACATGTGTTTTCAAATTTAAGTATATATTGTTTCGGAGATATTTTGAGACAATATATACTTATTTTTAAGAACCTATTTTTTACAGTGTAGAAATTCAGACTTTTGTCAAAAATATACTCAGTTAACTGATAATTTTTTTACAGCCTATAAGTTCCCTTTTGACAAATTATTATTACAGTATATATATATACATTTTCAAGAAATATCTCATCTCATGACAAACGGTTGTTTACCCGTACATAAAAATGCATATAAACTTGAATGAACCTTCGCGCAAAAATATTGTAAAATTATCTTCCTTTGTCTATGAAGTGCTTTTCATTTTAAAAGATTACCATCACAACTAAATCGAAGTTCAGTACACGAATATAATAGACAATTCTGGAAACATGAGGTATCACCCCACTATTACTCTTGACAAGTTTATGAAAAACTCAACGCTGTTTCGTTTATTACAATACATAAATATACCTTTTTCAGGAAGCATCACATCTCATGACAAACGATTGTTTACCCGTGCTTAAAAATGCATATAAATCTGAATGAACCTTCGCGCAAAAATATTGTAAAATCATCTTCCTTTGTCTATGAAGTGCTTTTAATTTTAAAAGATAACCATCACAACTAAATCGAAGTTCAGTACACGAATATAATAGACAATTCTGGAAACATGGGGATTCACCCCAATATTACTCTTGACAAGTTTACGAAAAACTCAACGCTGTTTCGTTTCTTACAATACACATTTTTCAGGAATCATCACATCTCTTGACAAACGATTGTTTACCCGTACATAAAAATGCATATAAACCTAAATGAACCTTCGCGCAGAAATGTTGTAAAATTATCTTCATTTATCTAGGAAGTGCTTTTCATTTTAAAAGATAACCATCACAACTAAATCGAAGTTCAGTACACGAATATAATAGACAATTCTGGAAACGTGGGGTATCATCCCAATATTTCTCTTGACAAGTTTACGAAAAACTCAACGCTGTTTCATTTATTTGGTATTCGTATTAAATTGTTAGGAATTGTCAGGTGTTCGACTTCCCGCAGGTAGTCAAATAACCAAAGGTGGTGAACCATCTTCTCCATGAAGAATCAAAAGAGTGATGCCATTTTTCAGACCGCATTTACATGTGATTTCTAGAGAATTGCCAATAGGTTACTGCTCAGCTCTAGCGTGACGTTAAACTTACTCAAGCTTTTTTTTTTTTTTTTTTTAAATTAATCACAGAAAAACTAAAAAATTTATAAAAACAAATTTCCAAAATACTGAACAATAGGTAATATTATTTTGAAAGCTAAAAGGATTTATGGAAATATTTAGATAAATCATGATATTTATATATATATATACACGGCCGCGGTAGCCTGGTCGGTATCGTAATCGAAAGATTGTGGGTTCGGTCCTCGAGCCGGCTGAAGACCGCCGTGTACGCTAATGGCGACAGGTACACGTTAAATTCCGTCGTGGTCGCAAAGCCCTCTAAGTTCCTATCAAAAATTATACCTCTGGAGGAAACGGAACATGGGTTTATCTCGGCCCTGATCGGTATCAAAATTCGAGTTCCTGTTGTTTGGCTGGTGCTTCCATCTTTCTCCAGCATCTGGAGCATAAATCGTTCTTCCTCCCATGCGACGCTCCTAATAACGGAAGGCGCAACCCTCTTGCTTTAAATCCGGATAGTTCCACTACCGGGGCTCGGAATTTCTGAGTGGCATACGACAACAACAACAATATATATATATATATATATATATATATATATATATTTTCCATTCACCAAAAACTAAAGCTTTTCTGATTAAACATTTTACAGCATTGCACGAATAGGCATTTTATGAAGAACCACAAGGCTTTCAAAAGGAAGGAATTAGAGTTCTTGGATATATCATTCTATCATTTGTCATATGAATGTCATATACAAAAAAAACTTAAAATTTGATTATATTAATATTCATTTTAATTTTAACTGGTTAAAAATTCTCGAGTGACACCACTCAACTTTTCGAACATTAAGTAATTAACTGTCGTATAGAAAATGTAAAGTAGGAGAAGTCATTAAATAAATACAAGAGAAAATTATCATATTATGTTTCAGTAATTTTCTCCATATTATCATTGCTAAAAAATATACTGGCTTCATCTACAATGAATAAGTGGTCATTTTCTAAATCCCGAAACTAGAAATATAGATTTCCGATCTATGCGCATGAGGCACGCCAATAAGCTGAATAGACGAAATGATCGAGAATTTCTAGTCTACACATTTCTAGATGGTGAAACAATATTCTGAATATTTTGTATTGCGAGAAATTCTCCCTTGATTTTCTAGAAATGGATAGTAAACCAAGATTATAGTTGCTGAAACCCGCCTCTTCTATTCTCATTTATTTGCAGAGATTTTTAAATAACTTTGCCCTCGAGAATATAGGCAAACGCTCTAGAATTCTAATAGGGGTTTCTAGAACTCGCTTTCAATGGGGACTACAATTTATAAGGATGAGATGGAACTATTTTTTCTAGAGCTAAAGTTTAGATTCTAGATGACAGTTACAGAATGTTTTCTCAGTGTAGCATGTTGTTTAATTTAACGCTACTATACTTTAAATAATTTGAGCCCATAGATTATAATGATAAAGAACTTTTAGTTGTGTCTTTGTAAAATTCTACAAGTGCTAGATTCACCAAAATCCATACAGTTCGCGCGACAGTGACCTATAATATGCAGTGAACAGTGACCTATAACATGCATATAAATTTACTTCTCAATCGAATAAGGTATTTAGACGTTATCGCCCTTTAAATAATTTGAGTCCGCAAGTCGACATGTACCCTAATTAGATAGTTTTTCAGAAATAATCTCATAATACCAAGTTTTGTACCTTTACACTGTACAGAAGCTAACCTATAACCATCCATTCAATGAGGGAAATTGCAGTATTGCAGCGCTATCTCTCGGGCAGTATATACCCAAAACTTAATAGCTCCAATTTAAGTAAAAGTAAGTAACTAAGCATCAAATTTCGTTAAATGTTATTCATCGATCTGTCAGATACCGCATTTAAAATATTTTGCAAACATACGCATAAGCAGGCAGAAATTTCTAAATAGGGTCGAATCGCGTTCACGAAATCTCTAAACGTGTAAATTAATCGAAAATCGGAAGTCGAAAATTTCTACAAGTCGAATAATCCCCCCCCCCCTTTTTTTTTTTTTTTTTTTTTTTTTTTTATAAATTTAGAAGAAAATAAAAGTTTTAGAAAATTGTATTAAAATATTAAAATAAATGAAATTTAGTTAAAAAGACATTTTATTTTAATTTCTTAAGTGAAAAGATATTTCTTACACAATAGGCGGAAATAAAAAAAGTTTAAACGTGTATATCCATTTTACTTTAAGATTGAAAAGAAAGTTTACAAGTGATCGCTGAATTAAACTTGAAATGTAGCCTTTTACAAAAAGAAAAAAAAAACTTTTACTAAGCCATTAAATGCGTTATATCCGTTCCTGTAGAACGAAATCTTTGTTTTACTATAACTAGTAAGCTTTGAATTTTCTTCTTTCTCATTAACTGTTTTATATTCTAAAAGCGTAAAGAGCTTTCTGAAAAGATTTGTAAAGAAAAAAAAATCAATCATTCTATTCTTTACTTTATACTGATCATGCAGAGGAGTAAAATTTAATCAGTTTATTTCGTTTAGTATTTTGTACATATTTTTTCAACGACGGGTATTTCTAAAAACACCTTTAAATTCAAACTAAATAAATAAATAAATAAAAGTTTATTTTTAATAAATTTGGCAACAGACTGAAGGTTAAATTTTTCGCAATACAAATATTACAATCAGCTAGGTCTTCGAGCGTAGGAGAGCGGGTTCGATTCCCATGCTGGACTTGGGTGTCTTTCAAATTTTTCGTACTGTACTTTCCAATTCTGTCATGTGCTATCTGTCTTTATCTGACGAAGATTTACAAGCGGGCTTTGAGAGTCAAGCATACAAATCTAATGTATATGTTATTAATAAACTGTCAGCTAGGGCCCTTCATGGCCGAGTGGTTATGTCATCACACTGCTAATCGCCTTCGAGCGTAGGAGAACGGGTTCGATTCCCGCGCTTGCCCTGGGTAATTTTTCCATTACTTCGTATTGTAATTCTGTCATGTGCTATCTGTAATTATCTGACGAAGATTTACCAGCGACTATGAGTCAAGCATACAAATCAGGGTATCTATTCCAGTGATGCCAGATAGTCGAAAATTATTTCCCCAAACAGGTCTTCAAATTTCCCCAAATCAGGGTTTTTTTTTTTCGAAAAAATCCCCAACCTGATTTCTTCTGAAAAGGTAAAATAAAAATTTTTCAAAAAAAAAAAAAAAAAAAAAAAAAAAAAAAAACAGGCAGATTTAAGTGGATTAAAGCTCAGATTTTTCCCCAAATGAAGGCAATTAAAAAAAAAAAAAATCCCCAAATAACAATAAAGCTATTAAAAATCCCTGGTCTTAGGGATAAATCATTACGTTGCCAACATTGACAGAAAGTTGAAAAACTCCCCAGATTTGTCCTCCAAAATTTTAGAATTCCACAAAAAGTCCCCACAAACATTTGGTCCCCAAAATTGTCCCCAGAAGACTCAAAAATCCCCAAAATGGGGACAAAATCGGCAATCTGACATCACTGATCTATTCTCCGATCTGACTGCGATAGCGACCGTCTTTAAACAACGACTGTCGTCAAATCAAAAGTCGGAATGTGACGTCACGTGATCAAAATAACGACTGCCACAGTCGGAATTGAGATATAGTCTGGTCGGAGAATAGATGCCCTGGTGTATATGTTATCAATCAATTATCGTCTGTTGCTCATTTTTATTTTTATAATATAAATTACATGCAATTAAAAAAAGATATAATATTTTTCAAATGTATAATTTTTAAATGTTCCACGTTTATTGTTTTTACTTTGAAAGGAATTGGTTTTCGTGACGTTATCATTTTCCAAATGGTATTTAATCATTTTATTTAATAGTTTCCTGTTTAAACAGGTAGACATGGAGTTCTTGCGTTTGAACCCAGATAACGCTCGTCGGTCTAATCCTTTAGAGTTTTCTTCTTTCTTTTTTTTTTCCTTCTCTTTTATTATTATTATTATTATTTTTTTTTTTTGTCTAAGAAGGAAACATTCAAAAGGTGTCGTCTTCAAAAAATATTGAATATATATATATATATGTGTGTGTGTGTGTGATAAAACACCAGGAAGTGAAAAAATTATCGGCTGAAATGAATTACAGCGACCACAAAAAATTATCAAAATTAAGCATATTTGGTGATTTATCGCTGTTAGGCGTTCAGTTCGCTAGCACCGAGATTGCCGTGTAAGAAAAGAACCGGGTTTTGCTTCTCCGCCGAGTACTCAAAATCAATCGCCTAACAGTGTAAAATTGCCAAATATGCTGAATTTTAATAATTTTTTGTGGTCGCTGTGATTCATTTCAGCCAATAATTTTTTCACTTTCTTGTGTTTTACGAAGAGTAGAATCACACACACACACACACACATATATATATATATATATATATATATATATTCAATATTTTTTGTAGACGACACCTTTTGAATGTTTTCTTGTAAGTGTTAATAAAAGAAATTGGAGGTGGGAGTAAAAAAGAGAATAGACGTTATAAATATTTTATTTTCTTAATTACTGATTTAGAGTGAGGATATTTTGCATACGTGTACTTTGAAATATACTAATGTAAAGTACATTAAAATACGAAAAAAAAAAAAAAAAAAAACTATTTAATAATAATAATAATAATAAATCCAAATTTAAAAATTTGAACATATTTAAAGCTTTTCAATTTAGTATTTCAATATTTTTTCCTTTTCTTGATTTTAGATTATAATAAGTTAATTCCACAATTTAAACGTGTATGGGTATCCCTTGGTGAATTTATTGAAAAATATTTTTTTTTTTTAATGATTTTTAATTTCGTATACTGAAAATTTCAAGTGAAGTTTAGAGATTCAAACAAATATATATATATATATATATATATATATATATTAACTTAGTAATCAATCTACAAAGCAATGCTCAAATATATTTAGAATATATTGATATAAGTTAAAATGGAAGAGGGAAAAATAAAATGAATATGAGTAGAGTATTTTAACGCTACAAGAACTTTTTTATTTTTTTATTTATTTTTCTTTGTGCATGGAATAAATATATTTGATAACATTAATGATTAGTAGTTGAGGAAAAATAATTTAAAAATAAATCCTAATCAAATATTTTACTAGGAAATCAATTTTTTAATGTGGAACATCAATAAAAATGCGATTTTCGAATATGTAATTTAACTTTCCTCCTCTGCAATGTAACCCCCCCCCCCTTATTTTTCCTCCAACGCAGAATATTTCTCTTTGGATCAAAACTCATTAGTAACTATGTTTGACAAAAAAATAGTTACTAATGAGATGTTACTAACGTCGAACGCAAGGCAACGGTGAAATTTTCAAATAATTTTGCCTAAATCAAACACTAGTGACATCTACCGAAGACTTCCTGAATGTATATAGTTTTACATTTAGTTACTCTCAAATGCCCATTGATGTCTATACCAACAATTACATCAATAACCCGGTTTTGAAATTTTGATCCTAAACCAATTCTTTGTCCTAAAATATTCTGAAAAAAGAAAGTACAACTTTTATATCTGTACTGATAAGTATAAAGGATTTAAGTCCAAAAATGTCGATTTTGAGTTAAGTACATAGTCAGACTCAGAAAAAATTCTCTATCGATTGGTATAAAGGATTTAATTGTATGTCATTTAGTCTTTGAGAAAATCCATTGGTAAAAAAAGGACCAATTTAGAAATTTACCATTCATGTATGGTATAAAATATTTAATTCAATTTTTCCCGTTATTAAATGAAGGTTGACAACCACTGAATGGTGTAAAGGGTAAAAATCAACGAAATACCTTTTCCCTAATCCATTCTTCTGATTTGTTTTTAGCTAATTAAACTTTATTTTTCGTCTCCTGAAAAATCAAGAATATGGACTTAAATCCTTTATACTTATCACTACAGATATATAGTATATTTTCCCTCCCAAAAAGTGCTTTTTTTTTTCTTTTAAAAATATCTGTGGTAGAATTTTCTTATCTAATAAAAAGACATCGTTTGTATTCTAACCATGTTAAAACAAGTTTTCGAAACAGCTTTGTTTTGTATAAAAATTTGTGATTGTTTGGACTGTTTGGTAAATACGAGGATATTTGATGTCCGTTTTTTGTTCCACTGTAATCGCATGAGAGATTTCATTTGTATTGGTTTCTCTGCGAGAAAGCTTTGGTTTTAGGATTTCACAGCAAATAGACGTTTTTCAGTGTATTTAAAATGTATTTGTAACATATCCCTAGAATATGCTGCCGAAATAATATTGTATATTTGACAAGGAAAACAAACTAGAGCTTATTTTAGTTTTCGTTTATTTTTAATCAATTCAAATCTTATAAGAATCAAGATTTCTTTAGGAAAAGAAAATGTGTATCTCTATGTATAATAAAAGAAGATGCGTTTTTATGTTAATGTGTGTGTGTATTAAAAATCAATTAAAAAAGAAGTGTACACTTTGTTTTATTTTATTTTGTATGTTTGTTGTTTGTCTATTTGTTTGTTTTGTTTTGTTTCTTTTGATTGTTTGTTTGTTCGTTTTTTTTTTTTTTTTTTTTTTTTTTTTTGTTCGTTCATTCTTAAACACTAAAAATATTTTGATAAATAAAACCTCTAAACGTGTAAATTAATCGAAAATCGAAAATCGAAAATTTTGACGAATCAAGTACTTTCTTCTTATGAATGTAGAAGAAAGTAAAAAGTTTAAATAGTTTAAAGTTCCATTAAAATATTAAAATAATTAAATTTTAATTAAGTGAACATTTTATTTTAATTTCTCCATTGAAAAGATATTTCTTACACAATAGCTAGAAATATAAAAAGTTTTAACCGTGTATATCCATTTTACTTTAAGATTGAAAAAAAGTTTACAAGTGATCGCTGAATTAAACTTGAAATGTAGCCTTTTATAAAAAGAAAAAAAGTTTTACTAAGCCATTAAATGCGTTACTGTAAAACGAAATCTTTGTTTTACTATAAGTAGCAAGCTTTGAATTTCCTTCTTTCACTTTAAATGTCTTATATTCTAAAAGCGTAAAGAGCTTTCTGAAAAGATTTTGAAAGAAAAAAAATCAATTATTCTATTCTTTACTTTATACTGATAAGAAGAGTAAAATTCTATCAGTTGATTTCGTTTAGTATTTTGTATACAGATATTTTTTTTAACGATGAATATTTCTAAATGCTTTTAACTTTAGAACAACAAAAACAAGAAAAAAAAATACTTTTAAGAAACTTGGCAACAGCTTGTAGTTTAAATATTTCGTAATATAAACATTTCTATTTGTTCCTTTGTTTATAAATTACATGCAAGATATAATGTTTTTCATATATGTATAATGTTTATTATACATAATGTTTATTAATGTTAATGTGAAACATAATCTTTATAAATGATTATTGTACATAATATTTATTAATGTTATAATGTTTATTAATGTTAAAGATTTGCGTAAATATTTCAGTTACAACCCTTTAAGCGTTAAAGTTTTTACAACATATCTGTTTATTGATTCATTAAATTAATACTTTGTACACCGTACAACTTTGATACTGTATGCTACAGATATATATTAACCTTATCCTCTAGAATAAAACAATATATATTTCATAATTTATTCGCACTTGCTATTGACTTTGACTATGCAAAAAAGAAAAATACGGCTGAAACGCTAAGGATTTAAAAATTTAAAAAGTTGTTTTTACATATTTGAATAAATGTTAATAAATTTATTCATTTGTAAATCATCTTTTGGTGAAATAAAACACTATAGCGCCATCTGTCGGTCGCCAACAGAACTAATTTTTTTCCTTTGACACACAAAACCCGGTGTCTTTTACTTCCGTTTAGTGCAAACCGTATCTTTGTATCTTGATTCGTTTTCGAATTATTCATTTTTATAGTTTGTCCTGACTTTTGGATCACCCGGTATTTGTAATGTTAGTCACACAATTTTGCTATCAAAAGTAAGGAACGTTTCAACTTTATTCCTGTACTCAGAAAACATTTCCATGTGTTTATGTATATGGATGAATTTGTTGAATAAATTTTTCTACGGCATATTTAAACATGTAGATTTGAGCCCAGGTAGCACTCGTTGGCCCAGTTGTTTAGAATTGCCTTTGATTCACTGTGATACTGCACGCAAAGATGGAAATTTGGCGCCGAACTCATAAAAGTATTTAAGAAAAACTAATTTTCTTCTTGTTAAGTCTAATAATTATTAAGAAGATTTTTTTTTTTTCATCAATGGTAGTAGGGAATCTGTGGCAAATTATTTTCCCTGCTTACCTGAATACAGGACAGGTTATTCAAAAAAAAGATTTGAGTGAAGGGCATTTCAGAGGCGTAGATCCTTTGATACACATGACAATCAGAATTGAATTACACATCTCTAAAAAATATCTGATAAAGGTAACTATTATTATTTTTTTAAATAACCTTTTCTTTAAAATATTTACCACAAATTTCGGCATACAAGCCTCAGGTCAGATAATGTCATTTTATATAAGAAAAGTTTAATTTACAAGTTCATCTATATACATAAACACATGGAAATGTTTTCAGAATACAGGAACAAAATTGAAATGTTCCTTGCTTCTGATAGTAAAATTGGGTGACTAACATTGAAAATACGTACAAATAAGGACGAAAAGTCTGGAATAATAAAGGAAGATAAAAATTAAAAATAAAAGGAGCGAAAACGTACGAACTCGAATCTGAATTGCGAGCCAATCACGAGATAGAAAAGAAATGTGAGAAGATGCATAACTATAAGATGTGAGACGGTCCCCGACTGGTTGTAAACGCAAAATGTGTAAATTATGAACGAGATTATTGGACGTGATTTTTAAATATTGAATAAAATGATCGAAATTATTATTATTATTATTATTATTTAAGTACATTGTAACTGTAGCTATAGTTGTAAATAAACACAGATTTCTGAAAGTTTTTAATGTCTAATAACTGGAATAAAATATCTGTTAATGTATTTCATATGGTCAGAGTAGGCTGATGTTATACTTACTCTAAACCACGACGCAGCGGAATCACGAAACGTGCAATTTTCATAATTGTTTTTCTTTAACTGGTAGATTGTTAAGTTATAAAATTCTCAAATTTTATTAAAGCCAATTAGTTGTAGTATATGACAAAAACTTTCAGATACGTATGTATAATAGCAACTAAGTTCAAAATTGAACTGTGCCAAAACGTTGTTATATTTACCCCCGCCTTATAATATTTTATTTATATCCTTGAAGTTTCAAGATAATTCATTGCCAAGTACTTTTCTATATATTTCACAAAGAGTTCAGAATCAGAACTGGCCTGTCAGTTTTGAGAAATAATGTATCAGATACGAAATTGTAGTAAACTCATAATTTAATTTCCCCTAATTTGGCTTCTTTTTTATAAGTATTCCTTAATATATTTGATATTTTTAAAGATAAAAATTAGTTTATTTCTATAAAATTCTTTTCAATATGTCCTAATAATGTTATTAAGTCGTTAGATATACGCATTACATATTTGTTACATTCGTAGAATGTACAGAAACTTGCAATTTTATTTTCAAATTTAAGAAAATGTGTGTTGAATGTGATTATTTGTATATAATATTAAATTTAGTTGTTTTATGAGTGCTCTGTATTATATTATAAATCAAACTTATACAATTTCTTTTTCCAAAATTTATTTAATGAATAACAATATTTTTGATTTTCAACTACAAAAAGAAGGGAGTTATAAGTTTGAAACCATTGTTTCCCCACTAAAAATAATCCGAAGATATTCTTGAGAAAATAGTATTTTCTTAAGGACTTTCTTCAAATATTTTAAAACAACTTGAAGATATATCTTTTTCTATAAAATATCTTCAGAAATTTTAACGACATTATAAAGAAATTTTGTAAACTTTCTTAAGAATGGACCAAATAATTTAAGATATTCTGTAGATTTTCCCTAAAAATATTTGCAGAATGTCTTGAGATTATTTTTAGTGGGGTTGTCTCTGTAACTATAGTTATCAAACTAATAAACGGTTTTAATGCGATATTTTTTTAGAACGCTGATATTACCGAAGTGTATCTTATCTATGTTTGTTGATGATCTATTTGATATATATATATATATATTTATTTAAATTGGTGGGCTTTTTCAGGCTATTATATACTGGTATTTTAAGTTTTGCATGTAAACAATCTTTAAATTTTCAAAAATATCAATAAATTAAATCTCTGAGCTGGCAATATATAAAATTTTCCATTATATTTTAATTTTAATTAATTTTTGTTTTTTAGCACAATAACTTTTGTTTGTTTGTATGTTTGTTTAATGCAAGTTTTAAACCGATTTTAATGTGGAATTGTTTTAGAACGCTGATTTAATCGAGATGTGCCTTAGCTACTACATTTTGATGAAAATCAATTTCATAGTTTTTTTTTTTTTTTTTTTTGTTAATTGATTAAAATGTGCATTTTTAGTCTACTTTACATAGATATTTTAAATCGATATTCTGAGAACTTGCAATCATCGAACTTCCAAATCATGTTAGTTAATATATGCGAGCTGGCAATTTACCAAATTTTCAATAATTTTAGATTATAAATCTTTTTTTTTTTTTTTTTTTTTTTTTTTTTTTTGAGCATAATACCGTTTTTATTTATTTATTTTTTATCTAAAGCAAATTTTAAATTGATTTTCTCAAAAGTTCAAAATTGGTAATAAAAGGTGATTCCGGGTTCACATTCCAAAAATCTCCAAATTTGACTTAAAAATAGAAATTTTATAGAGTTTTTTTAAATTACTTAAAATGTGATAAGGCCATATTTCATTGATATTTTAATATTTGTGTGTTGTCAATTTTCAACCTTCAATTTATGCTAGATGATTCGTAAATAATATTCATTCACAAATAATGTCTTTGTATGTGTTTTAATTAGAGTATAAAGGGTCTTTTTCAATCTCGAATAATTGACAAATTATGAAAAAATTAAAAATTAGTGAAAGAGATTGATTATGAATTTAGATGCTAAATATCCGAAAATTCACGTAAAAGTTTAGAGTTAAAAAAAAAAAAAAAGAAGTAATATTTAATTAAATTCAAAGCCAGCTCTGCAATGACATTTGCAATTTGCGAGGTTGCGTTTTTTAACTGAAAAGTACATATTTATAGTTAAATACTACTTAAATAAAATCAAGGTAGGGTAAGTGCTACAGCGATTGACACTTTTAGAGCAATCTCTGATGTTTTTAATGTTCTTGTCATCAGAAAATATTTTTAGAAATCTTAAGTTAGTACATATGATATGAAAGACATTCAGAACCACATATATGTTAAAATATATACATTTGGTAATAACAATTATTATTTTTTTTTTTATTTTACACCCACTCAATGTTCCAGTGATTGACACTGCCAGTTTTTCATTTCATCAGTAATTGGCACCCTATGTTACAGCGTTTGACATTGCTAGTTACTCATTTTACCAGTTATTAGCACCCTACGCTCCAGTGTTTGACGCACAATGTTAAAATTCTTATATGTAAAATGTATGCTTTTATTATTTTTATTATTTATTAATTATTTCGGGATAGATGTCAATTACTGGAGCATTTCAATCACTGGAGCACCTATTCTAGTTATATATATATATATAACTGGCTTACACTTGTATGTTACAATTTCACCACAAGCACGCCAAGTCATAACTTTACTGATATATTTCAAATTAAAAAATAATAATAAATAAATAATAACAATGCGATGCCTTTGATTTTCATAAAATAGAAATGCTACATTTGTTCATCTAAATATATATTATATAACTTTACCACAAACTCAAGATATAAATAGATAAGCGTAGCATTATGAAAGATAAACGTGGTATTTTTCATTCATTAGTACAATCTACCATGATGACAATATATTAAAAAGGGTTTAGTATGTTTCACTATGCATCAAATAGCTCACTTTGCTCGAAATTTAATCAATGCCACCCTGATAATATATATCATGATCACATGAGATGGCCATCAAATTATTTTCTAGTTATAAGCAACATTCCACAAATTCTTGAGTTAGCTCAAATATCCAAGCATGACATAAGCAAAACATCTAGTATCCACTTTCTGTTTATACGTTATTTTGTGCAGTTTATGCCTGGAATTGATAATCATGAATAAACTAGATGAAATAGTTTTCCTTACTACTTTCTTCTATACTTAATAGAAGAAATTAATACTTAAAGCGAAACATAAAGTAAAGCGAATACTTAAAGCGAATACATAAAGTAAAGCGAAACATCTAGTATTCACACTTTCTGATTATATGTTATTTTGTGTAGTTTATGCTTGAAATTAATAATCATAAATAAATTAGATGAAATAGTTCTCATTACTACTTTCTTCTATACTTAATAGAAGAAAGAAATGAGTTCCTAAAAAGAAATCTCGTTTTCGATGAATTTACACGTTTTGTGACGTCGAAAATAAGATTTGAGAATTTTTAGAAAATATCTGTCCGTGTGTCTATGTGTTTGTGAAAATTTTTTGTGATTGCTGCAGTTCAGTAACTGACATAAAACACTTCATAAAAATTTATATTTGGTACTACCTTGAAATAAAATTGACCTGTCAACTTTTGCGGCAAATCGTTTAAAAGATGATGCTTCTAACCTGCGATTTATTTCATTTATGGTAAAGCTATATATCAGCTTCTATTGAGGATACATGCATAAAACTTGATATATGAGAAGTCTGCATGATCTTCTTAGGGCATCCATTTGACCTTTTAACATAAATTAAATTTATTTAATACAAATAATTATCCTTTATTTAACATTTTAATTATTTTCTATCATATTTCTAATATTCTCTAGTTCTTGATCTTGTAAATTTAAATAAAATATTTACTTAATTCCCGATACTTACCAAAAAAAGTTTTTTCTGGAATTTAGGATCCTAAATATCGAAGGAGAATTTTAAACATCACATTAGCAAAAATCTTATACGCTCTAAATCCTAAATTGAATAACAAATTATGTATTTAACGAAAATAATTATTTATCTGGCTGAATTTATTTTATTTCATTTATTTCCGAGTAAAATTTTACTATTTCTCATTCGTAAAAGTGTTTACTTTTTGGCTTATAAACTGGTTTTCTAAAACTGAGGAAGATTTGTAATAATTTAGCTTTTAGCATTTTTTAAATTATCAATACTCTGATTGTTAAATTAGAATAAAACAACAGTCATTTCAAATTCCACCAGTCATTTAAAGCTTACCCAATTTGACAGCATCTGCTAGATTTTCTTCGAAAGGATTAATTATTTCAAAACAAGATTAAGAGAATTAAGGCATCGAAAACAAATGTCGCTTTAAATGAATACGAGATCGTTGATACGTCATGTTGTTGATAAATGATTAAAAAACAGGAATTTCTACAAATTGGTTTTGCATGCTGCTTTTATTCGAAAATATATTTCTTTGTTTGTTTATATTAAACAAATATTAAACACTGAAAGATAATTTAAAGAAGGAATAAATGTCAACCAATACGCATAAATTATGATGCATTTTAAATCATTATGTAGATAATATTGACTTATAAACGTATAAAGTGTACAATGGATTTTGAACTTCACCAAAAGTTTTCAGAATAACCTTTTTTTTTATTATTTCAGTATAAATATAATATACAGGGTAATTATAATTAAAGCTACGATTTTAAAACGCTATACTGTTATAAACTACCGGTCAAAATGACTTGATATTTTAACAGAGCAATCGTGAGGCAATGGAATTTTGTTTGGTGGAAGAAAAAAAATTGTTCTAAAATTTCCCTATAGATGGCTCTGTCAAGGTAATGCTAAAGAAAATTCCTAAATGGATTCATTAAACACAGGAATATTGTTAGCAGTACAATAGAATAGCTGAAAACAATAGACTCCAAGGGTTTACGACAATTATTTTTAGCAAAATGACAAGAATACATGTTTGCAGCGGAATCGGTCATAGTGGCAAAAGAAAAAGAGGAGCTTATGAAACGAACACTTTACGGATGATAAACTACACATTTTGGAATTAATTTTTATTTCTTTGCCAAAGAAAATTCCATCGCCTCACGATTGCTCTGGTAAAATATCAAGTCATTCTTACCGACAGTTTTAAAACTATAGCGTTTTGGAATCGGAGCTTTAATTATAATCAACTTATATACTGCTATAAGAGCTATAAAAATATAATATAAAAAAATATCATATACATGATCATCAATATCATATATTGGATAAGTGAAAAAGTTCTACCCGTTTTTATTACCCATAAAAAAGAGCATATAAACGCAAAATGAACAGTACCTATTATTGTGCATAAGCCCCATTGCTATCTATGACCCCTTGCCATCTTTCTGGTAGGAGATTAATCCCACAGCGGTAAACTTCCGGCTGTTTCGAGTCAAAAATGTCTTGGATGGCAGTTTTCACAGCATCAAGATCATCAAAGGTTTTCTGATTGGAGGAATTGTTCAACGCACAAATTAGGTGATAGTCAGTTGGTGCCAAGTGAGGAGAATAGAGAGGGTGAGTAAAACCGCCAAACCAAAGCCCAGTAGAGTGATGACAGTAGCATGTGGCCTTGCGGTATCATGATGAAGGATAACACCGCGTCGATTGATGAGACCTGGCCGCTTTGCTACCAAATTTAAATGCATCCTGTGTAACTGTAGACAGCATGAAGGCAGCATTGATGATTTGGTTGAGTGGCAGGACCGCCCAGTGAAATATTCCCTGCACATCCCACCACACACTCAATAACACCTTCTTGGGATGAAGTTCAGTTTTCTAAGTCGATGCAATTAAAGCAGAAGGGCGACACACAGTCCTACGACGCTTTACGTTACGGTGCATAACTTATTACGGTACGGTCATCCTGTTGATTAGCTCTCGGGTTATGTGGAACGCAACGATCTAACTTTCTAGTAAAACCCGACTTAACCAGCCGTCTCTCGACCGCTGTCTGGTGTACGTTGAAGGTCTCTGCTAATTCTTGCACGGTTGGGTTCGGGTTATTCCTTATGTCTTGGTCAATATCGTCGTCTCCAGCATGTGATAGCTGTCCAATCCTAGCCTGATCTTGGCAGCTTTTGTCTCCTTTCCTAAATTTACGAAACCATCCACAACATATGTGCTTTTGTCTATTACATCCTACCCATAAACTTGACAAATATTGCGACATGCTGCGGCTGCCGTACTCTTTTTATCGAACTCGTATAACAAACAATGTCTTATATGCTCCTTCTCGCTTTCCACGTTACTCATTCTGAGCTATTTTTTAGATGATTAACTTTGTGAGGCACGATGCATTTATATGTGAGGCATCCACACGTTTCATTGGCCGACAATTTTGTCATTATAATGTCATGTGTGACGTCAATTCCATTGGAAATTTGCACATCCAAAAACGGGTAGAACTTTCGCACTCACCCAATACATGATCATTCTTTATTTATGTTTTAAATTGTTTGATATACACTTACAGTCTTATTCACAAGGTATGTTAGAAATGAAACCGAGTATTTTTTCAACGTTTCATTGCTTATTGTATGTATAAAATTTTAATTACTTCCCCTTAAATTAGTCTTCTCTGTTGTGAATGCACAGTTTCCATCGTGCCTTCCATTTCTTTTTGAAAGTCTCCTGGAACGCACTTTCTGGGCGTACAGATTTTTTGTCGCATTTTCCTAATTTACTCTATGCTTTAGATACGACATATTTTCCAGCTGATTTTAAGTTCTAAAAATAGGAAAAAATCTTCTGGGACTAAAGTATATGGCGGTTTGCACACAGTGATAATGTGATATTTTGATATATAACTTCGAACAAGTAGCAGTGAATGATTTGGCACATATGATGCAAAATGGAAACCTGGTTTTCCTATGACCTATTTATGTGCACAACTTCCCTGAAACGCCCTAGAATCTCCTGGTAAACTTTATATTTACCTTCTGAGCCCGTGGTATAATTTCTGATTGCCTTTGCAATAAAAAACAACACCAACTTGATCTTTCACCAACTCATGTGTGCATTTTTGGACGAGAAGACCCTTTGACCACCTAGATTCTTTGACCTACAGCCTGTCTCTATTCTGAAAATTCATCATTCTATCCTTATTAGTTTCGGAGATATTATAATCAGAAGATTCCTCCCCCCCCCACACACACACTCACCAAATGTCAAAAAACACTTTATATATATATATATATATATATATATATATATATATATATATATATATACAGGGGTCATAAAACATAACAATCAGGTGAAAACACGGTATCAAAATTTTGACCGAATACAATTGTCCCTTTACCTACGATAGACGAGTAACGGAAGCAAAAGTATACGCCATAGAGTACGCTATGATGTGTTATTATTTATATTAGATTTGTTTATTTTTCGCTTGACACTTTTACTTTAAAAGCAAACAATATATGATTTATGCTGACTATCGACTTCAATTAACCAGCTATTTTAAAAAACACTAATGCAAATATATATATTTTGTTTACAATAAAAACATTATGTTTTTCATATTTTCTTATATGAAATAGAAAGTTACATAAAAGTTATAAAATTTAAGAACTAATAAAAGGTTTTTATGTATTGTTATATAAATTTTCTTGAACAGAAAATTATAGATAATCCGTGAAAAGAATAACTAATCCGACCTGAGGAATAACAATTTCAAGTAAAGGGAAATCCTCTAAAAGGAAATAAGCTAATCTCATGAAAAGAAAACTAGTAGTTTTATTTCCATTATTTTCTGGAAGGTCAAAAACATTACGCATGAAAACTGTCTATTGTGTAAATAATGGTAGTATTGTCTGTCTTTCAAAGAGAGATTCTTTTTATCATACAAAAGTTAGGCTATTTTTGTATGATATAAGCTAGCAATCAATAAAGATACACCAAACCTTTCTAATGAGAACTTTCTTGAAATATTTAAAATGGTAAATATATTCACTATTTACTTTAACTTACCTTATTTTATTTTATTATATGTTACTGCTCCTTCACCGTAAAACGTGAAGGCAAAAATCATAAAACTGATACAATCAATTCACTGTTTGATCTAAGCTTCAGCGTAAAGTATACGGGGATTTATATTTAAAAAGCGGTACGCTTAAAATTTATGGCTGAAGGTTGGTAGAGACGTTTCCATTTGTTTGGCGGCAAATTTTTGTTTCATAAATGCGCAGTGTTAGGCGATTAATTAATATAATGTTAAATATTCGGTGAAAAAATTAATACTTGTCAACTAAAGGAACAATAGTATTGTAAAAACATCCACCAACTTACATTTATATTCTGGAGGTTGGGGGGGGGGGGGTATATTTGCGTAGAATTCTCATCAACATAAATGAAGCAACATTTTCCTCTTATTAAATCAACGATTTCATAGGTAGAGAAATATTTTAATCGAATACTAGTATGATTTCTGTGCCAAATTTCTAGACATGCTACATTTTCATCAAGATTAAAAAAAAAAAAAAAAAAATAAATAAAAAAATAAAAAAATCCGACAGAATTTTTCATTTTTAGCGTAAAAATAGTATAATTTGCTATGGGAGGTGTAATTAATAGTATATCACCTATTCATGCCCTTTTTTTTCTATTATATACTCATTAGGCATTTAGAGTAATTATACATATTTGTGTTATACATATTTATACTGTTTTTCTCATAATTGAAAATTTTAATGTCTCAGTGTTTCAAATGCCCCATTTTAAATTCTTAATTTCAATTTTATTGAGACGAATGTTCATTATATATGCGTATAAATCTATGTTATTAAAAATAATCTTCTTTTCAAATCACTAAAATGTAAAACTTTTTGTAGTTATCGTAAAGTTATCGTACATATTAACTGCAATTTTTTAAAGTAAATTCCAATTTTATATCATTTTTAATATAGTAAAAAAAAAAAAAAACAGTATTTTTTTATTTTTATGTTAGAAAGGATTATAATCGAGAAGTACTGAGAGCAAATCCTAAAAGATTTTTGTTTGGAGATTTTTGAAATATGTTTTTTTTTTTTTTTTTTTTTTTTTTTTTTTTTATTTAAAGCTTGCTTATCTGAAATAAAATTAAAGATATATTTACCAAGCATATTTATGTAAAATAGTCTATTTTCATTAATAGTTATTGTTAAAATTGTCAAAGAAGTTCGTTGTTATTAAAAAAAAAATTAGTTTTCAAAATCCACTCTACCCATAATATATCTTTGCATATCTAAATTATATTAAATGCCTACGGGTATATTTTTCCCCAAAAAAGAGCTTTTTTTTTCCCCCAAAAAAATATCAGTGTTAGCATTTTCTTTTTATCTAATAAAAAGACATCGCTTGTATTCTAACCGTGTTAAAACAAGTTTTAGATTTAGTGTTGTTTTGTACAAACGTTAGAAATTGTTTCGGCTGTTTGGTAAATGGGTCATTCTCTGAAAAGTGGGCTTTTTTTAAAATAAAAGTTAGATCAAATAAAATCGCTTTAATTTTTTTTTGTTTAATTTTGTGCATATTCACGTTTATAAAAATAATAAAGATACGTACACAGTTAATAAAAAATAATATTAACCAAGCTGTATCTGATAATTTTTGAAATAGTAATTATTTTTATTAATTAGAAAAATGAGGGAATGATTGTGAGGGAATGACAAATTTCTTCTAGAAACTACTTTTTAAAAATATTATTAAGTTCAGCTATATTTTCAAACACTAAATATTTATTGAAACATATTTTTATTAATATAATAGCATACAAAAGCAAATTTGATTTCTTTTAGTTAACTTTATAATGAGTGAGGGAATGACGTATAATAAAAATACTGTATTTCAATCAAACATTTGAGAGCCATATGCCATTCATTGTAAAATGTTTCCAACAGAACGCAAAATTTTTTCTTTACTTTGCTTCTATATAAATTAAATTTGACTTATATAAAGTATATGCTGTCATTAATGGAGTAAGTAGGGGTATAATTATAGTTTGATGAGGGAATGATATCTATTACCAGGGACAACAATAATAAGTGTTCTAATTTCTTTCATTGCATAATATATAAATGTAGTATAATGGATAAATATTTATTAAAATATGTTTAATAAATTTTCACTTCAAATAATCTGAATATAGATGCTTTAATACCATAGAAACCATTTTATTTACTTACATGTGGGAATGGGGACACAGTGAGGGAATGATATTTTGCATTTCAAAAAATATTTTAAAATTATATTTGAATTCCAATAACCAAAGAATAACAGTTTATATGCAAAACCAATTAATATTGATAGTTTGGAGTACTTTTTGTTTTTGTGCTTTTAAAAATATGCCCTCAAGACTACTTGGACATGAAATGACCATTTTTCCGAGAATTATTCAAATACGAGAATATTTGAGGTCCGTTTTCTATTCCACTGTAATTGCATGAGAGATTTCATTTTTATTGGTTTCTCTGCGAGAATAGCTTTGATTTTAGGATTTCACAGCAAATAGACGTTTTTCAGTATATTTAAAATGCATTTGTAACATATCCCTAGAATATGCTGTCGAAGTAATATTGTATATTTGACAAGGAAAACAACTAGGGCTTATTTTAGATTTTGTTTATTTTTAATCAATTCAAATGTTATAAGAATTTTCTTTCGGAAAAGAAAAGCTTTATCGCTATGTATAATGAAAAAAGATGCGTTTTTATATTCATGTGTGTTTATATTAAAAACCAATTAAAAAAAGAAGTGCATACATTATTTTATTTTATTTTATTTTGTTTGTTTGTTTTGTTTGTTTTGTTTTGTTTTGTTTGTTTGTTTGTTTGTTTTGTTTGTTCGGTTTCTTTTTTTTTTTTTTTTTTTTTTTTTTGTTACTCTTTCATTCTTAAACACTAAAAATCTTTTGATAAATAAAACCACTAAACGCGTAAATTAATCGAAAATCGGAAATCGAAAATTTTGACGAATCAAGTACTTTCTTCTTATGAATGTAGAAGAAAATAAAAAGTTTAAATAGTTTAAAATTTCATTAAAATATTAAAATAAATAAATTTTAATTAAGTGAACATTTTATTTTAATTTCTTCATTAAAAAGATATTTCTCACACAATAGCTAGAAATATAAAATGTTTTAACCATGTATATCCATTTTACTTTAAGATTGAAAAAAAGTTTACAAGTGATCGCTGAATTAAACTTGAAATGTAGCCTTTTAGAAAAAGAAAAAAACTTTTACTAAGCCATTAAATGCGTTATATCCGTTACTGTAAAACGAAATCTTTGTTTTACTATAAGCAGCAAGCTTTGAATTTCCTTCTTTCTCTTTAAATGTCTTACATTCTAAAAGCGTAAAGAGCTTTCTGAAAAGATTTTGAAAGAAAAAAAAATCAATTATTCTATTCTTTACTTTATACTGATAAGAAGAGTAGAATTCTATCAGTTGATTTCGTTTAGTATTTTTTATACAGATATTTTTTTCAACGATGAATATTTCTAAATGCTTTTAACTTTAGAACAACAAGAACAAGGAAAAAAAATACTTTTAAGAAACTTGGCAACAGCTTGTAGTTTAAATATTTCGCAATATAAACATTTCTATTTGTTCCTTTGTTTATAAATTACATGCAAGATATAATGTTTTTCATATGTATAATGTTTATTATACATAATGTTTATTAATGTTAATGTTATACATGTTTAGAAATGATTATTGTACATAATATTTATTAATGTTATAATGTTTATTAATGTTAAAGATTTGCGTAAACATTTCAGTTACAACCCTTTAAGAGTTAAAGTTTTTTCAACATATCTGTTTATTGATTCATTAAATTAATACTTTGTACACAGTACAACTTTGATACTGTATGCTACAGATATATATTAATATTATCCTCTAGAATAAAACAATATACATTTCCTAATTTATTCGTACTTGCTATTGACTTTGACTATGCAAAAAAGATATTAAAAAAATACGGCTGAAACGCTAAGGATTTAAAGAGTTAAAAAATTGTTTTTACATGTTTGAATAAATGTTAATAAATTTATATATGTATTTGTAATGTTAGTCACACAATTTTACTATCAAAAGTAAGGAACATTTCAACTTTATTCCTGTACTCAGAAAACGTTTTCATGTGTTTATGTATATGGATGAATTTGTTAAATAAATTTTTCTACGGCATATTTAAACATGTAGATTTGAACCCAGGTAGCACTCGTTTGCCCAGTTGTTTAGAATTGCCTTTGATTCAGTGTGATACTACACGTAGGGATGGAAAATTGACGCAGAGCTCATAATACTATTTAAAAAATGCAAATTTTCTTCTTGTTCAGTCTGATAAATATTAAGAAGATTTTTTTTTCATCACTGGTAGTATATAATCTGTGGCAAATACTTTTCGCTGCTTACCTGAATACAGGACAGGTTATTTAAAAAAAAGATTTGAGTGAAGGACATTTCAGAGGCGTAGATCCTTTGATATACATGACAATCAGAATTGAATTACACATCACAATACACATCTCTAAAAAAAATCTGATAAAGGTACCTATTAAATTTTTTTAAATAACCCTTTCTTTAAAATATTTACCACAAATTTCGGCATACAAGCCTCGGGTTAGATAATGCCATTTTATATAAGAAAAGTTTAATATACAAGTTCATCTATATACATAAACACATAGAAATGTTTTCAGAATACCAGGAACAAAGTTGAAATATTCCTTGCTTTTGATAGTAAAGTTGGGTGACTAACATTGAAAATACGTACAAATAAGGACGAAAAGTCTGGAATAATAATAAAGGAAGATAAAAATTAAAAATAAAAGGAGCGAAAACCTGCGAACTCGAATCTGAATTGCCAGCCAATCACAAGATAGAAAAGAAATGTGAGAATATGCATCACTATAAGATGAGAGACGGTCTCCGATTGGTTGTAAACGCAAAATGTGTAAATTATGAACGAGATGATTGGACGTGATTTTTAAAAATTGAATAAAATGATGGAAATTATTATTATTATTATTAATTATTTATTTATTTATTTATTTATTTATTTATTTTCAGTACATTGTAACTATAGCTATAGTTGTAAATAAACACTGATTTCTGAAAGCTTTTAGAATGTAATAACTCGAATAAAATATCTGTTAATGTATTTTATATTGTCAGAGTAGGCCGATGTTACACTTGCTCCAAATCACGAAGCAGCGGAAACACGAAACGTGCAATTTTCATAAATTTTTTTTCTTTAACTGGTAGATTGTTAAGTTATAAAATTCTCAAATTTTATTAAAGCCAATTAGTTGTAGTATATGACAAAAACTTTCAGATATGTATGTATAATAGCAACTGAGTGCAAAATTGAACTGTACCAAAACGTTGTTATAGTTACCCCCCCCCCCCCTTATAATATTTTATTTATATCCTTGAAGTTTCAAGATAATTCACCAAGTATTTTTCTATATATTTGACAAAGAGTTCAAAATCAGAACTGGCCTGTCAGTTTTGAGAAGTAATGTATCAGATATGAAATTGTAGTAAACTCATAATTAAATTCCCCCTAATTTGGCTTCTTTATTATAAGTATTCTTCAATATATTTGATATTTTTAAAGATAAAGATTAGTTTATTTCTATAAAATTCTTTTCAATATGTCCTAATAATGTTATTAAGTCGTTAGATATACGCATTACATATTCGTTACATTCGCAGAATGTACACAAACTTGCAATTTTATTTTCAAATTTAAGAAAATGTGTGTTGAATGTGATTATTTGTATATAAGATTAAATTTAGTTATTTTATCAGTGATCGTATTATATAAATCAAACTTATACAATTTCTTTTTCCAAACTTTATTTAATGAATAACAATATTTTAGATTTTCAATTAAAAAAAAGAAGGGAGTTATAAGTTTGAAATTATTGTTTGTCTCTGTAACTATAGTTATCAATCTAATAAACGATTTTAATCCGATATTTTTTAAAAACGCTGATATACTCGAGGTGTATCTTATCTATGTTTGGTGAATGTCTATTTGATAGATATATATATATATATATTTAAATTGGTGGGCTTTTTCAGGCGACTATATACTGGTATTTTAAATTTTGCGTGTAAGCAATCTTTAAAATTTCAAAAATATCAATAAATTAAATCTGTGAGCTGGCAATCTATCAAATTTTCCAATATATTTTTATTTTTATTTTTTTTTAGCATAATAACTTTTGTTTGTTTGTTTGTTTGTTTAATGCAAGTTTTAAACCGATTTTAATGTGGAATTGTTTTAGAACGTTTATTTAATCGAGATGTGCCTTAGATACTACATTTGAATGAAAATCTATTTCATAGTTTTTTTTCTTTTTTTTTTTTTTTTTTTTTTTGTTGATTTTTAATTGATTAAAATATGCATTTTTAGTCTACTTTACCCCGATATTTTAAAACTGAGAACTGGCAATCATCGAACTTCCAAATCATGTTAGATAACATTTCCGAGCTGGCAATTTACCAAATTTTCAATCATTTTAGATTATAAATCTTTTTTTTTTTTTTTTTTTTCTGATCATAAGAACATTTTGATTTATTTATTTATTTATTTTTTATTTTTTTTATCTAACGCAAATTTTAAATTGATTTTCCCAAAAGTTCAAAATTGGTAATAAAAAGTGATTACGGGTTCACATTCCAAAAAACTCTAAATTCGACTGAAAATTAGAAATCTTTATTGAGGTTTTTTAAGTTACTTAATATGTGAGATTATATTGCATTGATATTTTATAATTGTCACGTTGTCAATTTTCAACTTTCAATTTATTTTAGATGACTCGTAAATAATATTCAGTCACAAATAATGTTTTTAAATTAGAGTATAAAGGATTTTTTATAATCTCAAATAACTGACAAATTTTGAAAAAAAAAAAAAAAAATGGTTAAAGAGAGTTTTACATGCTAAAAATCCAACAATTCACGTAAAAATTAGAGTTAAAAAAAAAAAAAAAAAAAAGTAATATTTAAATATATTCAAAGCCAGCCCTGCAATGACATTTGCAATTTGCGAAGTTGCGTTCTTTAATTGAAAACTACATATTTATAGCCAAATATATTTTAAATAAATTCAAGGTATGTTTTGTTTTTATATATAAAGCTGGATTACATTTGTACGTTGTTCATTTTAATTTTATCACAAATATGCCAAGTCACTTTACTGATATATTTCACATTAAATAAATAAATAATAAGAATAATAATGTGATGCGTTTGATTTTCATAAAGCAGAATGCTACATTTCTTTAGCTAAATATATAAAGCTGGCTTACACTTGTATGTTGTTCATTGTAATTTTACCACAAATATGCCAAGTCATAACTTTACTGATATATTTCACATAAAAAATAAATAAAAAAATAAATAATAATAATGTGATGCATTTGATTTTCTTAAAATAGAAATGCTACATTTGTTTATCTAAATATATATTATATAACTTTACCACAAACTCAAGATATAAATAGATAAACGTAGCATTATGAAAGATAAACGTGGTATTTTTCATTCATTAGTACAACCTACCATGATGACAATATATTAAAAAGGGTTTAGTATGTTTCACTATGCATCAAATAGCTCACTTTGTTTGAAATTTAATCAAAGCCATCCTGATAATATATATCATGATCACATGAGATGGCCATCAAATTATTTTCTAGTTATAAGCAACATTCCACAAATTCTTGAGTTAGCTCAAATATCCAAGCATGACATAAGCGAAACATCTAGTATCCACTTTCTGATTATATGTTATTTTGTGTAGTTTATGCTTGAAATTGATAATCATGAATAAACTAGATGAAATAGTTTTCTTTACTACTTTCTTCTATATTTAACAGAAGAAATTAATACTTAAAGCGAAACATAAAGTAAAGCGAATATTTAAAGCGAATACATAAAGTAAAGCGAAACATCTAGTATCCACACTTTCTGATTATATGTTATTTTGTGTAGTTTATGGCTGAAATTGATAATCATGAATAAACTAGATGAAATAGTTTTCTTTACTACTTTCTTCTATACTTAATAGAAGAAAGTAATGAATTCCTAAAAAGAAATCTTGTTTTCGATGAATTTACATGTTTTGTGAAGTCGAAAATAAGGTTTGACCATTTTTAGAAAATATCTGTCCGTGTGTCTATGTGTCTGTGAGTGTGTAAAAAAAATTTTGCGGTAGTTGGAGCTCAATAACTGATATATAAAACTTCATAAAAGTTTATATTTGGTACTACTTTGAAATAAAATTAGCATGTCAACTTTTACTGCAAATCGTCTAAAAGATGATGCTTCTAACCTGCGATTTATTTCATTTATGGTAAAGCTATATATCAGCTTCTATTGGGGATAAATGCATAAAACTTGATATATGAGAAGTCTGCATGATCTTCTTAGGGCATCCATTTGACCACCTCTTTTAACATAAATTAAATTTATTTCATACAAATAATTTCCTTTATTTAACATTTTAATTATTTTCTATCATATTTCTAATATTCTCTAGTTCTTGATCCTGTAAATGTAAATAAAATATTTACTTATTTCCGAATAATTACCAAAAATAGCATTTTCTGCAATTTAGGATCCTAAATATCGAAGGCGAATTTTAACCCCTTAACGCGCGCTGTCCTCGCTGCGAGGACGCAAAATTTAAGAACCAGCTGCAAAAATCCATCCCGGAAATCTTTTAGCAAAAATTTACGTTCATAACATAGCAGAATAGGCTCGTTTTTTTAACCTTAAAATTAAAAATTTCTTTTAGTTTAATTTAGTTCATCAAATCCGGTGGCAGTATAATTTAAATGCACCGCAAAGGGTTAAACATCACATTAGCGAAAATCTTATACGCTCTAAATCCTAAATTGAATAATAATTATTTATTTAACGTAAATAATTATTTATCTGATTGAATTTATTTCATTTCATTTATTTCTGAGAAAAGTTTTACTATTAACTCATTCGTGAATGTGTTTACTTTTTGGCTTAAAAACTGATTTTCTAAAACTTAGGAAGATTTGTAATAATTTATCTTTTAGACTCTTTTTTTTTTCGAATCATCAATACTCTAATTGTAAAATTAGAATTAAACAACAGTCATTTCAAATTCCACCAGTCATTTAAAGCTTACCCAATTTGACAGTATCTGCTAGATTTTCTTCGAAAGGATTAATTACTTCAAAACAAGATTAACAGAATTAAACCATCGAAAACAAATGTCGCTTTAATTGAATAAGAGATAGTTGATACGTCATGTGGTTGATAAATGATTAAAAAAACAAGAATTTCTACAAATCGATTTTGCATGCTGTTTTTATTCGAAAATATATTTCTTTGTTTTTTTTATATTAAACAAATATTAAACACTGAAAGATAATTTAAAGAAGGAATAAATGTCAACCATCACGCATAAATTATGATGCATTTTAAATCATTATGTAGATAATATTGACTTACAAACGTATAAAGTATACAAAGTATTTTGAACTTCACCAAAAGTTTTCAGAATTACTGTTTTTTTTTTTTTTTTTTAATTTCAGCATAAATATAATATACAGGGTAATTATAATTAAAGTTGCGACTTTAAAACGCTATACTGTTATAAACTACCGGTCAAAATGACTTGATATTTTAACAGAGCAATCGTGAGGCAATGGAATTTTGTTTGGTGAAAGAAAAAAATTGTTCTAAAATTTCCCTGTATATGGCTCTGTCAAGGTAATGTCAAAGAAAATTCCGAAATAGATTCATTAAACCCAGAAATATTGTTAGCAGTACAATAGAATAGCTGAAAACAATAGACTCCAAGGGTTTACGCCAATTATTTTTAGCAAAATGACAAGAATACATGTTTACAGCGGAAACGGTCATAGTGGCAAAAGAAAAAGAGGAGTTTAAGAAACGAACACCTTACGGATGATTAACGCTACATTTTGGAATTAATTTTTTTTTCTTTGCCAAACAAAATTCCATCGCCTCACGATGTTCTGGTAAAATATCAAGTCATTCTTACCGACAGTTTTAAAGTTATAGCGTTTTGGATTCGGAACTTTAATTATAATCAACTTATATACTGCTATAGGAGCTATAAAAAATATAATATAAAAAAATATCATATACATGATCATCAATATCATATATTGGATAAGTGAAAAAGTTCTACCCGTTTTTATTACCCATAAAAAAGAGCATATAAACGCAAGATGAACAGTACCTATTATTGTGCATAAGCCCCATTGCTATCTATGTCCCCTTGCCATCTTTCTGGTAGGAGATGAATCCCACAGTGGTAAACTTAAGGCTGTTTCGAGTCAAAAAAGCCTTAGATGGCAGTTTTCACAGCATCAAGATCATCAAAGGTTTTTTGACTGAAGGAATTGTTCAACGCACAAAACAGGTGATAGTCAGTTGGTGCCAAGTGAGGAGAATAGAGAGATTGAGTAAAACCTCCAAACTAAAGCCCAGTAACTTTTGGCGAGTGATGACAGCAGCATGTGGCCTGGCGTTATCGTGATGAAGGATAACACCGCGTCGATTGATGAGACCTGGCCGCTTTGCTACCAAATTTGAATGCATTCTGTCTAACTGTAGACAGCATGAAGGCAGCACTAATGGTTTGGTTGAGTGGCAGGACCTCCCAGTGAATTATTACCTGCACGTCCCACCGTACACTCAATAACACCTTCTTGGGATGAATTTCAGCTTTCTAAGTCGATGCAATTGAATCAGAAGGACGACACACAGTCCTACAACTCTTTACGTTACGGTCACCCTGTTGATTTGCTGTCAGGTTATGTGGAACCCAACGATCTAGCTTTCTAGTAAAACCCGACTTAACCAGCCATCTCTCGACCGTTGTCTGGTGTACGTTGAAGGTCTCTGCTAATTCTTGCACGATTGGGTTCGGGTTGTTCCTCATGGCTTGTTCAGTATCGTCGTCTCCAACATGTGATGGCCGTCCAATCCTAACCTGATCTTGGCAGCTTCTGTCCCTTTCCCTAATTTTACGAAACCATCGACAACATGTGCTTTCGTCTATTACATCCTACCCATAAACTTGACAAACGTTGCGACATGCTGCACCTGCCGTACTCTTTTTATCGAACTCGTACGACAAACAATGTCTTATATGCTCCTTCTCGCTTTCCATGTTACTCCCTCTGATATATTTTTTAGATGATTAACTTTATGAGACACGATGCATTTATATATGATGCATCCACACGTTTGATTGTCCGACAATTTTGTCATTATAATGTCATGTGTGACGTCAATTCCATTGCAAATTTGCCTATCCAATCATTTGATCATACACATGATCACTCTTTATTTATGTTTGAAATTCTTTGATATACACTTATTAAACATTTACAGTCTTTTTCACGAGGTATGTTAAAAATGAAACTGAGTATTTTTTCAAAATTTCATTGCTTTTTGTATGTATAAAATTTTAATTACTTCCCCCTTAAATTAGTATTCTCTGTTGTGAATGCACAGTTTCAATCGTACCTTCCATTTTTTTTAAAGCCTCCTGGAACGCACTTTCTGGGCGTACAGGTTTTTTGTCGCATTTTCCTAATCTACTCTATGCTTTAGAAACGACACATTTTCAAGCTGATTTTAAGTTCTAAAAACAGGAAAAAATCTTCTGGGACTAAAGTATACGGTGGTTTGCAGACAGTGATAATGTGATTTTTTGATATATAACTGCGAACAAATAGCAGTGAATGATTCGGCATATATTCATGATGCAACATGGAAACTTGGTTTTCCTATGACATATTTAGGGGCACAATATCCCTGAAACGCTCTAGAATTTCCTGGTAAACTTTCATGTTTATCATCTGAGCTCGTGTAATGATTTCTGTTTGCCTTTGCAATTAAAAACAACACCAGCTTGATCTTTCACCAACTCATGTGTGCATTTTTGGATGAAGAGACCCTTTGTCCATCTAAACCCTTTGACCTTCAACCTGTCACTGTTCTGAAATTTCATCTTTCTATCCTTATTAGTTTCGGAGATATAATTGTCAGAAGATTCTTCCCCTCCTCCCCCACACACACACACTCACCAAATGCAAAAACCACTTTATATATATATATATATATATATATATATATATGTACAGGGGCCTTAAAACACGACAATCAGGTGAAAACACGGTATCAAATGTTTTGACCGAATACAATTCTCCCATTAGCTACGGTAGACGAGTAACGGAGGTAAAAGTATACGCCATAAAGTACACTATGTTGTGTTATTATTTATATTAGCTTTGTTTATTTTTCGCTTTTTTGCTTTTTCTCATTTGAAACTTTTACTTTAAAAACAAACAATATATGCTTTATGCTAACTAATCGACTTAAATTAACCAGCTATTTAAAAAACACTAATGCATATAGCCACGCTTTCTTTTTCCCACCAGTATACTTTTACAGTATTTTTCTTCTTATTTAATCGTAACTGCATTTGAAAAATATTACTCTAAAAATTTACTGGTGTGTAAAAAAGGGCAGGACTAACAACACTACGGAATATTAATTAGGATGTTCGCAAGTATGTTTATATTTTGTGTTTACTATAAAAAGATTATGTTTTTCATATTTTCTTATATGAAATAGAAAGTTACATAAAACTTATAAAATTAAAGAACTAATAAAAGGCTTTTATGTATTGTTATATAAAGTTTCCTGAACAGAAAATTATAGATAATCCGTGGAAAGAATAACTAATCCGACCTGAGGAATAACAATTTCAAGTAAAGAGAAATCCTCTAAAAGAAAATAAGCTAATCTCATGAAAAGAAAACTTGTAGTTTTATTTCCATTGTTTTCTGGAAGGTCAAAAACATTACCCATGAAAACTCTCTACTGCGTAAATAATGTGAGTATTGTCTGTCTTTCAAAGAGAGATTATTTTTATCATACAAAAGATAGGCTATATAGATACACCAAACCCTTATAATAAGAACTTTCTTAAAATATTTAAAATGAAAAATATAGTCACTATTCACTTTAATTTACCTTATTTTTACTTTTCGAACACTATAGTGAGGAAAATATTGTAATCATGTCAAAAATTTGAATTTGAGATTTTGATGTTGCTATACGTTTCAATGTCCCCTGAGTCCGTTTTCACTATTTTTACGATCATGTATGTATGTGTGTGTGTGTGTATGTGTGTGTGTATGTATGCGTGTGAGTGAACACGCTAGCATCTAAACGCTTTGTTCGAATAAGCTGAAAGTTGCTACGTATATTGTAAGTCACCATAGTACGAACCCTATTGATTTTGGTGAATCTAGCACTTATAGTTTTTTTACAGGGACACCGGGAATAATTCTTTATCATTATGGCCTATGGGGCAAAATTATTAAAAGTGTGATAGCGTCTAAACGCCTTATTGATCTGAGCAAACAACTTGTGCACATGTTATCGGTCACAGTTGCACCAACTGTATAGATTTTTGGTGAATTTAGCACTTACAGTTTTTTACAGGGACACAAAGAAAAATTCTTTATAATTATGGCCTATGGGACCAAATTTTTAAAAGTGCGATAGCATCTAAACGCCTTAATCAATTAAGCAAAAAATTTATACGAATATTATAAATCAATGTTGCACTAACTACAAGCATTTTGGTAAATCTAGCATTTATAGGTTTTTACAGGGACACAACGAAAAATTCTTAATCATTATGATCTATGGGCTGAAAGTTCAGTAGCGTATAATAAAACATCATGTAATATATGGAGAAAAATACTGAAACACTCTATTATGGTTTTCTCTCTTTTATTTGTTTAACAACTCCTCTTTCTTTACTTTATCTACAAAACTGTTAATGACTCAATGTTCGGAAAGTCGAGTGGAGTCACTCCAGATTTTTTTAATATGTTATTTTACCTTCACCGTAAAACGTGAAGGCAAAGAATCATAAAACTGATACAATCAATTTACTGTTTAATCTAAGCTTCAGCGTAAAGTATACGGGGATTTATATTTAAAAAGTATGTTTGTAACCGCTCTGGGAGCAAACAAAAAATCTATATTGTAAAAAAAGACTTTTCCTACGTGAACGCCGTGGCTTTGGGCTAAATCTCAGCGCTACGAATCTAAAGGTCGAGCGTTCGAGTCCAGTCCGGGGAGATTTTGTAAAAATGGTTTTTGTTTAATTCAAAATTATTTTAATTAAAGATTTAAATGTATGTAAATATTATGGTGTGTCACACACACGATTTTCTCTTACCCTGCAGTTTAATACTAGGACAGATATTTTGTGCTTTTTAGTTTGCATTTCTGTGCATTTTGTGCTTTTTAGTTCGCAAAAGCGTGTTTTTTAATTTTTTTAAAACTATAATATTATTATTATTATTTATTTTTTAATCGCAAGGGATGACTCCTCGTTACATTAACCTCCAGGAAAATTAATTTACTGCTAAGCCAGATTTCAAAGACTGGCCTTGGCACGCTGCCAAAAAAAAAAAAAAAAATGGATTATTCCGAAGGAAAGGAAACATACGATGAAAGGGTGAGAAAAGTCATCCTCTCACCAAAACAAGTTACTCAGTATCCTCCTATAGTTTCCCTCCTATCCTATTTTATAGAATAGATTCGTTTTCTTCTCACCTCCGAGTCACATGACCCGTCTTCAATCCTTGGCTAAGCAGGCTTTCGGGAATATATATATATATATATAAGTGCATATAACTTTAAATTTAAATATTTCCAAGTAGTTAAGAAAAGTTTACGTTTGAAATTTATACACAAATTTAAAAAAGAACAAAAATTGTTTCAGTTCGAAAAAAATTATTACGATCCTTCATCAGGCAAAACAAGAAGATTCATATGAGTGTAGAAAAGAAAAATTGTAACACTCCCGTGACTATATATATATATATTATTAATCGTAATAAATGGCAAGCAATAGATACAAGATCACTGAAACGACATAGACCAATAAGATTGAATATTTTTCAAGTAGGGGGAAAAGCTCAGAAAGTGAAAAAATTCATCATGGGATACCCCTTTGAGCACCAATGTACGATTTCGTTCTCTAGTGGCCATAGTAACAAATCACTATCGGGACCCCTATCATACATGAAAATAATTTAAGTGAAATTAGAAGTGGAATAATCGATTAAGTACAAAATTACAGAGAATCTAACAGAAAACTACAATAAACAAATAATATTCTCAGGATAATACGTTCGGAGTCACATGGATGAAAAAAACTGTTGTCTTCAAATATATAATCATTTTTTACGAAATCTTTCAATAATATTTGGTGAATTCTGCGACTTTATGCAGATGTGTTATAATAAGCTATGTTCCAATCTAGCATACCTTTTCCTTACTATTTCGTGTAGAAATCAAACTATGGAGGAAATTTAGGACATTTTGATAATACTGCCTAATATATATATATATATATATATGTTACCGCTAAAGTGCAGAAATCAGTTAATCTGCAGATTAGCTAGGTATTCTGCACATTAACTAGGGCGATCCGTTAAAGTGAGGAAAAGTGTTTCATTTCTTAAATTACCTAGATAATCTGCACATTACTTACTAGGCACTCGTTAAAGTGAAAATAAGATCTCTGGTGGTGTAATTTTACAGCACGCTGTGTTGTATTTGTTTTTTTCATTCGGGGAAAAAAATAGTTTTCTTTCCTTTTCTTTCTTTCTTTACTTATTTTAATCTGTATGTGTTTTAATTTTTATGTGTTTTAAAGTTATATTTGTTTTAATTTGTTTTATTTATTTCATCTTTTTTATTCTGTCAATATAAGTTTGAAGATGTTAGGCATATTTAATATGAAATACAATAACTTTAATAGCTTTCAATAAATTCTATTTTGTAAATGAATGTTAGAATTGTAATACAGTAACGATTTCTTTTCAAAATAAAAATATTTAACCATTTAAATAAAAAAAAAAGTTTTATTAACAACTTACATTGCTATTACTATATTTTTAAAAAAAGTTATGCACCGATTTTTAATTTGATAAAGAAATATTAAATTAGACAATTCAAAAGCATAATTTAAGAAGTACTTCAAATAATTAAAACTGTTTAATAATTTTTAGAACGCAAGAAAACTAAAATGACTTTTCCAATGCTTTATTAAACTAAATAATGCAGCATACATATTACAACAACAAGTACAAGTTTAGCAAATATATTAATTTTACAAAAAAAAAAAAAAAAAAAAAAAAAACTTTATTAACACATTTTATGTGATAAACTACAACGAAATTATCTGGAAAAGCGAACAAAATAAAAATAAAAATGTAATCATGATATATAAAATATATAAAGGAAACTTGAAATTGAAAGAAACAACAACAACAAAATGTAATGAAATGCTTAAAAATGCATAAATATTTCATATTAAGTATTTATTAAAGAAAGCCATAATATTGAATGCCATATTTTTTAGAGTTTCTGTTTTAATAGTTTTATTTCGGGAGGAAATAATTACTGTGTTGTAAATGTTAATATTCATAATTCAAAATGAAGTTTCAGGAGATAGAGCGTTTAATTAAGATTAGATTTCAATAATAAAATGCAGCGCAGACCCTTATCAAACTTATATTGACAGAATTAAAAAAGAGAAGAAATAAAATCAAAATTAAAACAATTATAACTTACTTGTTACTTTAAATTTGATGTTGGTCATAATAAGAAACCTAATCATGGCTTCGATCCTCCACGTCCACATTTTCCATTTACCATTTATCACAGCGGAGAGGAAGGTGTAAAAGTTTTAGTTTATGCTTGAAGTATCTGTATCACATGACTGTTTGACGTCATAGTGAATGTAAAAAAACTAAGGCTCGAAACAAACATTTAAATTTTAACGACACAGAAGCCGCTAATATGCAGATTTCCTAGTTAAAATGCGGAAAACTCTTGATTCCACACTTTAACGGGTCATTTTAGTTAATCTGTAGAAGTGCTAGGTAATCTGCACATTAACGGATTTCGAGCTTTAACGGTAAAATATATATATATATATATACACCCGCGGAAAAGAGATAGGTACAAAGAGTTTTTTCTTTGATTTTTCATAAAATAATCTAAATTGTGCTTATCATTTATTATTATCATAAAATAATATTATTCCTAGACTAATTTTTATTTTAAGACTAACTTAGAAAAGTTTTAAGACTAAAAGTTTTCTAATTTAAGACTACACTCTGCGACAAAAAGATAGGAAAAAAGTTTTTTTTTTTTTTTTTTTTTTTTTTTTTTAATTTTTCATAAAATCACATTATCTAAATTGTGCTGATAATTTATTATCATAACAAAATATTATCATATCAAAAACATATTAAATATTTGAATGATATTCAAAATAATCATATTGAAAAATTAGAAAAAAACCTTTGTTCCTATCATTTTGTCGCAGTATGTAGTCTTAAATAAGAAAAATTTTAGTCTTAAAAAATTTCTAAATTAGTCTTAAAACAAAAGTTAGTCCGGGAATAGTGGTACTTTATGATAATAATAAATGATAAGCACAATTTGGATAATGTTACTTTATGAAAAAGCAAAGAAAAAAACCCCTTTGTACCTATCTTTTTGTCGCTGGGTATATATATATATATATATATATTGGGGAAATATATGGCATAAAACTACGGTATCTGAAATTTTTTCATGTAACTTCATACAATTTGTAAGGATTATTGCTTTCACTTCTGAAAGGGGAGAGGGAGATTCTCTACCAGGAGTATGACTGTTCAATATCAGTACTTTATTTAGTTATTAATTTGTCAATATTTACAAAATGAATGAATGATTAATTGAACTGTAATAATTTAAGGCAAAGCTATCGATTATTTTCTTTTGATCACCACCACAGAAAATAACAACAACGATAAATAAAATAAAATATAAACAAATAAAAATTAAGAAAAAAAAAATAGATGTTTTTTATAGGTCACGAAATTTGTTTTCTTTCGATATTCTTTGTTATATTTCTCAAAGACAAAAACCGTCTGTTTTCATGATGGAAAATAATTCTAATAAATAATTTGTATTACCTCAATTTTTCAAGAGAAATACAGAAACAAAAATTTGTGAAGACAATTACACATTAATTTTCATATTCTGTTTTGTAATGTTGAGAATAAACAGAAAGAAACTCAACAAACCTTAAAACGTATCGATACACCAAAATATCACAGTCGATTTTTTTTTATGATTGCAACACTTTCTTTATATTATATAAAGTATGTTGAGAAAGTAAAAAATAGTATAAACAATATTGAAAAAAAATATTTTCTAACTTTAAAAAATATTCATCATTTTTATTTACAGTTTTTCGTTTATCTTAAGTTTTTCTCGACTCATGATTTTTTTTTCTTTTTTTTTTTTATGAAGAAAAAGGCGATGAAATATTGCATTTAAATTTATCATTTATAAAAAGCACTTTGCGTATTTGCATCTTCTTATCATGTATCTGAAAACAAAGCAGCTAAAATAAAAATGAAATATGGAAAAACAAATATGAATAATAGTAAAAAAGCATTCCTTGTTTCATATTAATAAACGTACTCAAGCGTGTGCGATATTAAAGAAAAAAAAAAAAGAAATCATGTTTTTTTTAAGGTATGATCACGATGTATATATATATATATATATATATAAATGTGTGTAAATTATACGTTTTTCATTTGTAAAAAAATTGAAAAGGATTGTTTACAAGTTTTTCCGATAGTTAAAGTTTTTTTTATTTTTTGACTTTTCGTTATTCAACAAATAAATAAATAAATAAACAACATAGAAAATATATTTTCTTTAGTGTAACATTTTTACTAAGCTTGGAAAATTTTTGTAACATGGAAAAAAAAAAAAAAAAAAATCGCAATTTTTTTTAGATTTTTGTTTTTAATAAAACTTTATTTTATGACATATCTGATACACCGAATTTTTATTTTTGAAAATGTAAAAAAGGATGTTAAAAATGCATGTTTAGATTTCATAATCCCTTGTTTACAGTCTATCTATTAATTCTTTTTATCATTCACAAGCTATCACAAGCTGTGTTAAAAGAAAAAGAAAATTGATATTTAGCTTGAAGACTTTACATAGATATTTAATGATGAAAAAAAAATATTTTTATTTTATGTATCATAATTTTTTCTTTCCGTTGTCATTTTATTTTAATCATTCTAATTTATATATTTTGCTTTTGTAAAGAAGGCAAAAGTAATCCTCGTTATTGATTGCTTAGCTATATATTATTAAAGTCTTTGTATTTTCATTTAATAAAGTCTCAAATATATGAAACAATCTAAGTAATTAGTACATCAGTTTAAAAGACTACAAAATTATTGAGATTTTCTAAAAGTACTTTTCCATACTTTCTTTCATTTTGTGTTTTTTATCGATACCTTTCAAAATCATTATGATAAACGTTCTTTTAGAAGAAAATGTACTAAAAACGTTTTTAATTATATCTTGTTTACAAATTATCTGTTAGTATCGTTTCTCATTTAGTTATTCATACAGGAAGTATGTAAATCGATAAGCATCAATTTTTAATAATTTTTAGCATGTAGGGTAAGTGCACCAGTGATTGACACTTTTAGAGCAATCTCTGGTGTTTTTAATGTTCTAGTCATCAGAAAATATTTTTTAGAAATCTTAAGTTAGTACATATGGCATGAAAGACATTCAGAACCACATATGTGTTAAAATATATACATTTGATAACATTTCTTTTCTTTTTTTTATGAATTTTTATTTGACACCCACTCAATGTTCCAGTAATTGACACTTCCAGTTTTTCCTTTTATCAGTAATTGGCACCCTATATTTCAGTGTATGACACTGCTAGTTATTCATTTTACCAGTTATTAGCCCCCTATGCTCCAGTGTTTGACATAAAATGTTAAAATCCTTATACGTAGAATATATGATTTTATTATTTTTCTTATTTGTTAATTATTTCGGGATAGATGCCAATTACTGGAGCATGCCAATCACTTGAGTACCTAACCTAATTAAAAAAAAAAAAAAAAAAAAAAAAAAAAAAAAGCTAAGATTAATCAAAAATGTAATAACAGGAAGATTAAGGTATTTTTAACGCGTATAATGGTAATTTTAGGGTAAATGCACCAGTAGTGGATAGTTTTAAACTGTACATCAAACAGATTCACTGTTTCTCCTTTCCCATATAATCCAAGGACGTTTTTGTTTCTTCCTATTAATAAGAAAAACTCATTCAAAAATTAAGTTATTTTTTTTTCTCCTTGAAAATGTCGTCTTTTAGCTTCGAAAGATTAAAAAAATAATAAATAAATAAATAAATAAATACTTTATTCCACTAACAAGGAAACATTCAAAAGGTGTCGTCTTCAAAAAATATTGAAATGTATATATATGTGTGTGTGATTCTACTCTTCATAAATTACCAAAAAATGAAAAAATTATCGGCTGAAATGAATTACAGCGACCACAAAAAATTATCAAATGTAAGCATATTTGGCGATTTTACACTATTAGGAGATTGATTTTGAGTACTTGGCAGAGAAGCAAAACACGGTTCTGTTCGTACTCGGCAATCTTGTTGCTAGCGATCTTATCGCCTAACAGCACTAAATCGCCAAAAATGCCTAATTTTGATAATTTTTTGTGGTCGCTGTAATTCATTTCAGCCGATAATTTTTTCACTTTCTGGTGTTGGTGTGTTGGTGTTAGGGAGTAAGGCCGATTGACAACACTGGGGTCCTAGGCCTGAGGGGGAGTGCCTTCCGTGGAGGTCTTTCTAAGGGGTCCTAGCCCGTATTTACGCAAGTTTCGGAGGAAACCACGGAAAACTCCGAACGGCTAGGCCGACGAGCGCGACCGGAGATCGAACCCGGCACCTCACGTCTACCAGCTTTGAGCGCAGAACCGCTCGGCCGCTGGTGGGCTTTTCACTTTCTGGTGTTTTATGAACAGTAGAATCACATATATTGTTTTCAATATTTTTTGAAGACGACACCTTTTGAATATTTCCTTGTAAAGAAATTTAGGAATTTAATTTTGAAGCGCTAATACAAATATTTATTTATTTATTTTATTATTATTATTATTATTTTTCAAAAAATTACTGACTGAGCGCAATGGCGACTTCTTCAAACAATAATAGTGAGAAAACAGAGTTCAAAAAACTTCATTTTTGAATAGCAAATCCTTATTGTATGAAAAAAGAAAAAACTTACAGGATTATATTGGAAAGAATAAAGGGTGAATCGGCTTACAGACTTAAGGACATTTTTTTGAAATTTTTTATGTACTGTTATTACTTCCATTACACAGCTAACTTAAGTAATAGGAGTATTGTATTCGCTTAAAAATTCGGTATTGCGATTTTACCTGATTTCATGTTGAAAGGTCTTCTGAATTCAAAAATGTGTGTTTTTTGGCAATTGATCAATAAGTGTTCAAGTATGTATGCGTGTGTGTGAGTATGTGTGTGAGTATGTGTGTGTGTGTGTGTGTGTATGGGAGAGTGCGTATGTGTGTTTGTCTTTGGGGAATCTTCTGACTATTATATGTCCTAAACTAATAAAGATAGAACGACGAAATTTAAGAATTGAGACCAATCTGGTGTGTAGGTTATTTTTAAAACGTTTGGTGAAACTTAGAAAACCGGAAGTGGGATATTGGAAATCGGAAATGGGTCCATAAGTCCGTATCTCAAAAACAGCTCTAACGATTTTCGTTAAAGTTACTACATAAACACCCTATTAGATGTTCTTTTGTATGTATTAATTAATTAGCTCAGAAAGATGTATAAGTAGGTCAGCTTGAGGCCTCGCAAGTGCGTTTTTATAAAAATGGGTAAACGGATTTTTTTATTTAATTTTTATGCTTGCCATAATAATTCCGTTTAGATCCCTTTTAGACTAAATTGTGCCTCTAATAGGAATAATTTATGTCATCCTTATAAATGTTATTTCCCGTTGCTACCAAGTTCTAAAAAACTCTATTAGAATTCTAGAGTGTTTTCCTATATTAACGTGATAAAACTTAATTAAAAATCTCTGCAAAACAATGCGAAGTCAAAAGGTGAGTTTTAGTAACTATAATCTTGGTTTATAATCCAATTCTAGTAAACCAAGTGAAAATTTCTCTCCGTAAAGGATTTATAATATTCATAATATTGTTTTACCATCTAGAAAAGTATATATTAGAAATTATGGATCATTGTGTCTATCCATGTTATTTGTTTACCTTATACGCATCGTTCGAAAATCTGTTTTTGTAGTTTAGGATTTCAGGAAATGACTAATCATTCATTCTACATGTGCATTGCAGATTTTTTTCTCAGTGTAACGTGTTAAAATTTCCATGTGCATCCCTGTTCCTAGTAACAAAATTTAATCGGCCATTGAACGGCTTCTCATCGACAACCGACGAACTTGTGAACAGCCGATACTCGAAATCTTATCAAGAGCGATGAATCTCATCGGAAGTTCATCTAAAATGTCTCATCGGGAATAGTTGAATCCGATGAATTTTAGAAGCTGATCCGAAGAAAATCCAATGAAAATCCGATGGAAAGACAAGATTTCTATCGAATTTTCACGTGATTTGTCATCGTTTCGATATCTTTTTTCGGTGAATTTTTCTTCGGTGGACCCGATATTAGATACTGCTCGAAATGATGTATCCTTGTTATTATTCGAGCAAATTTTGAGGAATCGATGAAAAACCGAGCAAAATACGATGGATCAGTTCTGCTAGGGGTGTACGAATCATTTGTCAGATAGTGATGACAAGTTTCAAATAATGTACTCTTCCGATACCGACTAGAACATGAATTAGAAGTAATTTGCTAATACTGTCGAACCTCGTTAACGTGAACACGCTTAACGTGAAATATTTTTAACAGGAACTGTTTCCACAAACCCCGTTAAAACCCCGCCAAAACCCCCTTTTTCTATTATATTAAAAACATACTCCTACAGATAGAAAAGGACAGACCTTTAAACATGTGAATGCAGAAAAATATAAAACGTATAAATATAGAAAAATCTCTGTATCGAAAATTTAACCAAACATCAGTATTTTCTCTATTATATGCATAATTGTCAGAAAATAATGAAATAACTTCTTAGATTTACGGAAACTTAATAAAAAAGAATGGCATTTTCTGCTTCTTAAAGCGAAGTGGGCTTTCAAAATGGCAAAACTGGAGAGAGAAATTTATATTTAAAGTTTACTAAAATGTAAACCTACGTAAATGTAAAGTGTGGCAAAATAATTTTTAGAATGTAATGTGCGGGAAAAAGAATTTTCTATGATGACTTGTAAGCGTTTATATCTGTAAAGAAATATTGAATCTGTTGTAAAATAAATACCTTAAACTTCATTTTCTCAAAAATAATTTTCACATATTTTAAAATATTTGATTCATGCCATTTTTTGCTGAATCTCCATAACACTTAATTTAACTGTTTTTTACTTCTCTTACCAATATACGTATGGCAGGGAAAGTATTGTTTTTAGGTTAAATTTTCGAAATTGAATTTTTGTTATATTTACACGTTTTAAGGTCCCCTAATCCAAAAATCATGTTTTTAGCGGTTGGTCTGTATGTGCGTCTGTCTTCCTGTCTATGTGTGTATGTGTGTGTGTGTGTGTGTCATCAGCATATCTCAAGTACAAATAATAGCAGAAAGTTCAAACTTAGTATTCTAAAATTGTGTCATATAGGAATGCTACACTAAACTTTTCGTTGAGATCAAGCAATAAGGTTGGTGTACAGGGACTTCCAAGAGAATTCAAATACATTACGTGTATGGGGAAAATTGCAAGTAAGTAGAGTTTAACATATATAGACTGCACTAAACCAAATTAAATGAATATATATATACATTACATACGTAAAAACATGTTTCATGTAGAATATGGTACGGAAATTATTCACTGCTCGTTTACAGGGCTACACAAGATAACTAGATTATAGTACGACAATGCTTGAAAATTGATAAAACTGTATTTCAGGTGTTATTAATATAAGATTATAACTATGAGCACCACAGAAGTTACACAGGGCTTCCAATGTTTAAGTTATGACATTCTTTTATATTGTTAGGGAAAGTGCTTTAGTATATAATATTTTACTATGTCCAGGAAGTCTGCTCAGAGACTAAAACTAATTCCTCATAGCCATATGGTAAATAATGTACATTTTAAGCTAAATATTCATCGCTTGGTTTTTTGTATATTTACACGTTTAGAGGCTTCCTTAATATGGAAATCAAATTTTTCATGTTTGATCTTTTTGTCTCTTCATGGCTGCCTGCGATTCAATAACGGCTGTTCAGACAAGGCGAAAAGAGCGTACAGCGAAAACTTACATATTTTACCGCTACCCAGCAATTGGCGCTGTATACAAGTCTCGGTTTCGTCTGATTTAAAGTTCTAGCCATAGGAATAACATTATACAGAAGCATTTGTAATTAACGCTGTAAACTCATTAACATGCCGAAAAAAAATTTTGAATATGCATAATAATTAATATCAGTGCATGTAGCATTATATGTTTGTTTGTCAGAATGTTTTCACCACAAAAAATATAATTAAAAAAATCGTTTCTTCATCGTTAATTTAAAGGTCCGGTCATAAGAATAACATTTTATATATGTATTTGCAATTCACGCTAGAATCTCATTAAAATGTCGAAATTTTTTTTTGAATGGGCAAAATAATTATATCAATGCTTGTAAAATTATACATGTTTGTCAAAATGTTTTCATCATAAAAAATAAAATAAAAAGATCGTTTATTCATCGTGATATTCGCGCACTTTAATAATGATTTGAAATATTATAATGCCTAATAATATTTTTTTGGAACCATTCCTTTGGAATAAATGAATTAAATTCGAAAGTACTATATGTATATATATATATAATAATAATAAAATAGAGTGCATTTTAATATTTTTCTGTAAAGGCAATTTTTTTTTTTTTTTTTTTTTTTTTTAATTCGTATTAAAATATGAGCATCTTGAAACGTCTGATTCTATTTTACGGGGATAGAAAATGTTTTAAATATATATATATTTGTTATTTATTGCATTAGCGTTATGAAAATTTGCATAAGTATATGAAAATTTCTTGAAAACTATCTAAATGAAAAACTACATATATAAATATTATTTTTTTATATGCTCTCTGCTTATTATTTTTTTTTTTACTAGATTTTGCATTATTACAGTTTTTAACAATATATTCTAAACTTACTTTCTAGCCGTTAGGAGTTTTATGTGGTTTTCTCCAAAACTAAAAAAAATACAGTCTGGGACCCCCGCCCTCCTTACAAAGAGCCCCACGAAGTGTATTACACCTATATGCGAGGACTCTAGTGTAATAATCACCCTTAAGCCACACAACCACATAATTTTAAATTGCAATACTCTAAAATCGAGGGAAGTTAAGAAAAATTCGTTAACAGGAAACATTTTTAAAATATTAAATTTTGAACTTTATTTAGTTTAAATAGCCCTAGTAAAATTTTAATATACGTAACATTGTTTCATTGAAATGCCTGTGCATGCAGATTTTTTATAATTCTGAGATTATGTAAAAAAAGAAAAAAAAATCTACAATGACTGAAAATGAACCCAGGGCACCTCAAAACATGTAGAAGCATTAAAATTTCAAAGTCGGATTTTTGACATGATTACAATATTTTCCTTAAATATGTATGTACGGAAAGTAAAAATTATTATAATGTCCATAATTTTCCATTTTCATTTGTGTACTATTTTAGAGTTGTTATTCCCAAATAAAGATTTATTACTTAAGTATATGTTAAGAAGTTAAAAAATTCAAATAAAACTATGTTACAAATTACTTTTAATTTTGAAAAAAATCGAACTATGAGAATTTGGTATATCTATACGTTTTAAGGTCTGCTGAATTCATTTTTACTTTTCAAGCATATACTATGTAAGGCTGTAAGATAAATATTGTACCCATTAAAAATAATAATAATCCACTGTATGTTTTTGGTATATTTATACGTTTTGTGGTCTCCTGTATTCATTTTTCTGTTTTTATAAAGGCATGTGTATGTGTCTGAGTGAAAACAATAGCATTTAAATACATTATCTAATTACTATATTTCACTGCATATGTATAATGATTATATGTATGTGTGTGTAAAACAGTAATCAAAAGCAAAATAATAATAATAATTAAAAGAAAAAAAAAAATTTGTTTAAAGGAATTTTTTGGTGTGAGTACAAGAAGTAGATATTATTAAATATCAAACTGTTTTGCTGCTAGGGATAATGTAAATATAATTTTTTTCCATCCCTCATTTAAGCAAGTATTGGAAAAGATTGCGAATAAATCAGAATGGCTGGATCAAAGATCGCAACATGGCTTTGAACCCGGCATCTCCCCTCTACTAGCTTGGAGAGCAGAACTTTTCGGCCACAAGTGGAGGAAAAAGATAGGGGGGGGGGGATTAAGAATTAATTAGCAGGGAGCATTAGAACTTCTTTTCCCAAAACTTTTTTAAATATTTATTTATTTATTTTTGGAATAATTTTCAAGAAATGTCAGTATAATAGTTATTAATGAGTTTTATTGCATATGTAATATCTAAGACAATTATTAAAAAAAAAAAAAAAAAAAAAAAAACGTTAAAGAAAAAGAAAATTGCATAAAGAAAAATTTTTAATGTGCGTACAAATGTAGATATTATTAAAAAATAAAATAAAATAAATAAAAAAATATTTCAGATGCTAATGTAATACATACTTAAAATGATTTCGAATATGGATTTGTTTTTTCAAGCACAATTATTAAATATTCCTTAAAAACAGTTTCCTCTTATCTTTATTATTATTATTTGACTTATTTCAAACAGATTTTTATGTCTATAATTAGTGATTTTTTTTTTTATTTAATATATATGTACACACACAAGATCTATGTTATTATTATTATTATTTGTTTATTTTAAATTTTGTTAAAACATTTTTAGCAGAAAATTTTTAAATAGCTGAACTTTCCGGAATGAATGCAGAAATAAATAATTATTTATCTACAAATAATCTTCTTAAAACATTCTGTATTTTTAACAAACAGTTTTGTGTATTAAAAGATAGTTTTAATAAAAATAATTTGTTAAATTGTCAAAAAGTTTCTTGCGCAAGTAAGTACATATCCTAACTATGAGACGCGTAACTAGCGCACCAGGCGTAGAAGAGAGTAACTATGCCTTGTACGGTGTTTCTATTGTTCAAGTTCGCGTCTGAACAGCCGCTATTCTACTGAATCGCAGGAAGCCATGGTCTCTTAGAATAAATAAAAAACAAATAATTTCAGGATCCAAATGTTGCATTTTGAAGTTAATACGATTGTTACCAGAAACGTTTGATCAAGATTGATAAGTTTCAAGGAATGCTGCATGTAAAAGTTGTCTAAACAATTTGAAATGAACTTTTGAATTTGATAACAGATTTGAATTCTATATAAATGTAGGTACAATTATGAAACAGGGGGTTGAGGGGGCGGTAGACCCCCCTCCACACACACAGAATTATTTGTCAAATAAAGCTGTTCTGAAGTATAATTTGAATTAGTATAATTTGAATTGCTTTATCATAAGTTTACATAACAGTACTCATTATCTTACACCTTAATCTCTAATCTATATTTATAGTATTAAATTTCAGGGTAAGAGAAAGTTGTGTGAGTGACACACCAGTTTATTTTTCTTCCTTTTCTTTTCTTTCCTTTTTTTTTTTTTTTTTTTTAAGCACAAAAAATTTTACTTTTTCATACCTTTTTCACTTGTGGTTTTTATAGCTTTAAAATTTGAAACTAATATATATATATATATATAAATTGTAAAATATTTTTTCTTTCTTCACATGACTATGATTGTAAACATAAATGTCAACCAACCTATTTTAAAATGATATTAAACTACTTGTAAACTATTTTGAAAATTTGAAGTCAAAAACTACAGGGGAGGGAAATTGGCGCAGAACTGATACCGGTATTTGTTTGATTTATTTCTCTACTTATAAAATCGTTGGTTTAAGAAGAAGAAAGTTTTGTTTTATAAATACCGGCATGAATTTTGCGCCAATTTTCCACCCCTGTAATGCGCAAACTGTATTTTGAAATTAATTAATGTCGATTAATTAAACGATTAATTAATGTCAATTATTAATACCAGTTATTATTTAAATGTTGATTTGGTAGAATATTTCTCATCTACGAATAACGCATTATGAAACTGTACATTTTTACAGTGATGGATTTACAATTGTGCAGTTTTATTTTATTTTATTTTTTCTTATTTATTTATTTACTTTTGGAAGCCCACTGATGCCTTAAAACCTTAAACATCAAATAAGAATTTTAAACATCACATTCCTGAAAATCTTATACGCTCTAAATCTTAAATTGAATAGTAATTATTTATCTGACAGAATATATGTTCTTTCATTTATTTCCGAGAAAACGCTTACTATTTCTGATTATATGTACTCTCTGGTTTATAAACAGATATTCTATAAGTAAGGAAGGTTTGTAATACTTCAGGTTTTAGAATTATATTTTTTCATCAATACTCTAATTGTTAAATTAGAATTAAGCAACAGTCATTTAAAGCTTGCAAACTTTCACAGAATCAGCTGAATTTTCTTCGAAAGGATTAATTATTTCAAAACAAGATTAAGAGGAAATTAAGTCAACAAAAACAAATGTCGCCTTCTTTGAATAAGGGCTCATGGATACGTCATACTGTTCCTGTATTTGTTTACATTAAAACTGATTAATCAGAAATGTCTACAAATTCATTTTTAATAATGCTTTTGTTCCAAAATACACATATTTTTTCTAATTTATTTTATTTTTTATTTTTTATTTGCAACATAAAACACTGAAATACAGTTTAAACAAAAAATAAAATTACAGCATTATGCGTAAATTTTGGTATATGTTCAATCACTGTTAAGAAAATACATTATACTCTCAGTTATCCGCAGAATTGAGTGCCACGGGTTTTGCAGATAATGTAAATCGCGGATACATTTCAAAAATACTAGAAATGAGGGGAAAATGACATAAAAACATTATTTACCCATTATTATTACGATTGTATTGTACATAAATCATAATAAACAAACAATGAAAATTTTATCAATATACTAAAAACATTTGCATTTTATAAACTATGGAATTTAAAAAATAAATAAATAAACAAAAAAGTGTATTTACCATAAAGGGAAGGTAGTATCTAATTTATGCCCTAAATTAAACAGCACCGCAGGCTTGCCAACATTTTAATTTATTCTGGAGCATTCTAAATACTCGACCTTTTTGCACACCACTTTATTCCTACTGAATGATCCTCCAAGATGTAATTACAATTAAAGAAGAAGAAAAATACTGTTCAAGCAAAGTGGAGAGGGAAAAAAATTTGTGGTCACTAACAATGCGTTTGAATAAATTGTAATGTTGTCACGCCTGATACGGTTTTGTACTGTACAAAAAGCAGCATAATTTTGCATATTTACATTTTTATCTTTTTTTTTTTTTTTTTTAAATTATCATCTGTTTTTACGTCTTGTTGAGAAAGCACTTTCTCTTAATCCTGCTCTCTCTTTTTTGAATCCCGGGCTAATCCGCTCGCGGAAAATTGAGAGTTTTACTTTACTGAATTTTTGATGCATATTTGGATTATAATTGAACTTTCAACTTCAACAAAATCTAATAGAATTTCCCATTTTTAGGGTAAAAATAATATGATTTGCTATGGGAGATATAAGTAATAGTATATAACTTATTTATGCTTAAAATTTGTTTTATAGTATACACTTATTAGTCATTTACAGTGATTATACATAATACTCGAATTTTTCTCATAATTTTAATGTCTCTCAAAACTTTAATGTCTCAATGTTTCAGATGCCCCGTTTAAAATTCTTATTTTCAATTTTATTGAAACGAATGTTCATTATATACGTATAAATATATGTTATTCAAAATAATCTTCTTTTCAGGTCACTAAAATGTAAAAAATTTTGTAGTTTTGGTAAATTTATCGTACATATTAACTGCTTTTTTTTATGAATTTCAATGTTGTATAATTTTTAATATGGTATTTAACAAAAAAAAAAAAAAAAAAAAAAAAAAAAACAGTTTTTTTTACTTTAAGTGAGAAAGGATTATAATCGAGAAGTACTGAGAGCAAATCCTAAAAGTTTTTTTTTTTTTTTTTTTTTTTTTTTCGGAGAGTTTTGAAATATGGTAATTTTTTGAGGTCCGTTTTCTATTCCAGTTTAATCGCATGAGAGATTTCATTTTTATAGGTTTCTCTCCGAAAATAGCTTTAATTTTAGGATTTTACAGCATGCATTTGTAACATATCCCTAGAATATGCTGCCGAAATAATATTGTATATTTGACAAAGAAAACAAACTAGGGCTTATTTTAGTTTTTGCTAAAGTTAGTGTTTGCTAAATACGAGAATATTTGAGGTCCGTTTTCTATTCCAGTTTAATCGCATGAGAGATTTCATTTTTATAGGTTTCTCTGAGAAAATACCTTTAATTTTAGGATTTCACAGCATGCATTTGTAACATATCCCTAGAATATGCTGCCGAAATAATATTGTATATTTGACAAAAAAAACAAACTAGGGCTTATTTGAGTTTTTGTTTATTTTTAATCAAATCAAATCTTATAAGAATTTTCTTTCGAAAAAGAAAAGCTGTATCTCTATGTATTAGGTTGAGTCAAAAGTTTTGTCCGTTTTTTATTTGAGTATCGATAAATATGTTACATTAAAGCCGTAATGTAAATGTCATATATATTTTGAAAGCTCATTTTCTGCTGATCAAAATGATGTATTTAATTGTTATGTTTATTTCTTTTTTTACAGATTTATTACTCTTTATAAAAGTTCAAGTATGTCAAAAAATCGTGAAACAACCCGCAGCCTAAACTTCAACGAGTTCAAACAAGGCCACAATGCAACTGAAGCAAGTCGTAACATATGTGCAACGTTTGGTAGGAAGTCTGTAAAGGAAAGAACATGCATACGTTGGTATGCAAAGTTCCGTTCCGGGGATACGCACTGCGGCGATAAGAAACACTCTGGGCAACCATGGACAACCAATGAAAGAGCTTTACTTTGTGCGACTGAAGCCGATCAGACTCAAACCACCCGAAAATTAGGGCAAGATTTTGGCACTTTTCAGTCAACTGTCAATAGACATCATCACAAAATTGGTAAGAAGGTTAGGCATAGTCAAATGGTACCGCATGAGCTCAACAAAATGCAAAAGAATCAGTGAAAATCAGTCCGCCAATCGCTGCTGCGAGAGTTTAGCCGAGATGGATGGCGTCAAATTCTTACCTGTGATGAGAAGTGGGTACTATACGACAACAAAAAAGCCGGATGTCAATGGCTCAGCCCACATCAGCTTGGAGTTAAGACGGTTCAACCTGGGATACATTCAAAAAACGCCCTTTTGTGCATTTTTCGGAGGTTGACAGGAGTTGTGTATTGGAATATTCTTCCTTAAGGACAAACAATGAACTCACATGTCTATTGCACTCAACTGAACCACATTCAACAGAAACTCGTCAAAAAAGGCTTTAATCCAGCTCGAGTTTTCTTCCAACTAGACAACGCAAGACCACACGTTTAAAACCAGACGAGTGAAAAGCTGAATGAGTTGGGATGGGAACTTCTCGCTCACCCGCCATATAGTCCCGACATTGCCCCTATAGATTATCATTTGTTCAGGTCGCTAGAGCACTTTATGCTTGAACAGCGCTTCAACAAAGAACACGATCTCCGACAACGCATTGTCGACTTCTTCGCTCAAAAAACAGCGGCTTTTTACAACCGTGGGATTTTAATGTTGCAGTCACGTTGGAAAATGGTTGTTGAAAGCAATGGTGAATATGTTAATGAAAATATGTTATAATTGTTATATTTTTTTAACTTTTAATAATGATTAGAAATCGGACAAAACTTTTGACTCAACCTAATATAATGAAAGAAGATGCGTTTTTATGTTGATGTGTGTGTGTGTGTATTAAAAATAAATTTAAAGAGAAGTGCATACTTTATTTTATTTTATTTTTTATGTTTGTTGTATTTTTTGTTTGTATTTTTAGTATTTTTGCTTTTTTTCGTTTTGTTTTGTTTTACTTTGTTTGTTTTGTTTTGTTTGCTTGTTTGTTTGTTTGTTTTTCTTTTTTTTCGTTTTTTAACACTAAAAATCTTTTGATACATAAAACCTCTAAACGTGTAAATTAATCGAAAATCGGAAATCGAAAATTTTGACGAATCAAGAAGTACTTCCTTCTTGTGAATATAGAAGAAAGTAAAAAGTTTAAATAGTTTAAAATTTTATCAAAATATTAAAATAATTAAATTTTAATTAAGTGAACATTTTATTTTAATTTCTTCATTGAAAAATATTTCTTACACAATAGCTAGAAATATAAAAAGTTTTAACCGTGTACATCCATTTTACTTTAAGATTGAAAAAAAGTTTACAAGTGATCGCTGAATTAAACTTGAAATGTGGACTTTTATAAAAAGAAAAAAAACTTTTACTAAGCCATTAAATGCGTTACTGTAAAACGAAATCTTTGTTTTACTATAAGTAGCAAGTTTTGAATTTCCTTCTTTCTCTTTAAATGTCTTATATTCTAAAAGCGTAAAGAGCTTTCTGAAAAGATTTTGGAAGAAAAAAAAATCAATTATTCTATTCTTTACTTTATACTGATAAGAAGAGTAGAATTCTATCAGTTGATTTCGTTTAGTATTTTGTATACGTATATTTTTTTTCAACGATGAATATTTCTAAATGCTTTTAACTTTAGAACAACAAGAACAAGGAAAAAAAAAATACTTTTAAGAAACTTGGCAACAGCTTCTAGTTTAAATATTTCGCAAAATAAACATTTCTATTTGTTCCTTTGTTTATAAATTACATGCAAGATATAATGTTTTTCATATGTATGATGTTTATTATACATAATGATTATTAATGTTAATGTTAGACATAATGTTTGTTAATGATTATTGTACACAATATTTAGTAATGTTATAATGTTTATTAATGTTAATGTTAGATATAATGTTTGTTAATGATTATTGTACACAATATTTAGTAATGTTAAAATGTTTATTAATGTTAAAGATTTGCGTACACATTTCAATTAAAACCTTTTAAACGTTAACGGTTTTACAACATATCTGTTTAATGATTCATAAACTTAATACTTTGTACACAGTACAACTCTGATACTATATTTGAGATATATATTAATCTTATTCTGTAGAATAAAACAATATACATTTCATAATTTATTCGCACTTGCTATTGACTTTGACTGAGCAAAAAAGAAAAATACGGCTGAAACGCTAAGGATTTAAAGAGTTAAAAAATTGTTTTTACATATTTGAGCAAATGTTAATAAATTTATATTTGTAATTGTAATTTATATTTGTACACTCGAAAAATGAGGACTGTCCTCAGAAAATGAGGACGTCTGGTCACCCTACTGTACTCAGAAAACATTTCCATGTGTTTATGTATATGGATGAATTTGTTAAATAAATTTTCCTACGGCATATTTAAACATGTAGATTTGAGTTTCTGGATTTGAGCCCAGGAAGCACTCGTTGGCCCAGTTGTTTAGAATTGCCTTTGATTCACTGTGATACTGCACGCAGGGATAAGAATTTACTCATAATACAGAGTGTGCTAAAAGTTCCAGTACTGACGCTGATGTATTTTTTATTTACAAAACAACAAACCTTAAACCGATTATTTTTATGCTAATGATAAAAGGCATATTTAAAATAACGGAGGAAAAAATACAGAACTTGCATTTATAATAAATGTTCAAAATGTCCAACTTTTTCTAGGAGGCAACGCTGAACTCGTTTGCGCATGTGTTTAGAAACGCGTTTTAACATGCTAGGAGTGACTTCTTGTAGAGAAACTTGTACCCACCTGCACAAAACCTGTATTATGAAATTGTCGAACAAGCTGATATAGCATATTTTTACTCGGTATTGCATCATCTGGATATTTATTTCGCCAAACATCTTTGCATCTTTCATACGATTTACATTCAAAATAAGCTTCAAACAGCGTAATTCTCTGAATGTGTGATAAACACATTTCACTATGAAGAACAAAATAACATAAAACTTTATTCTCACACAGCTTGAGCGAGAAAAGAAACAAACTATAAAAATTAAAGAACTTATGCAATAATAAGCAGACGATAAAATTTAATATTAAAAAAAATCATGGACACAATGAGTTCTTTAAGTTGGAGTACTGGAACTTTTAGGACACACTGTAGTATTTAAAAAAAACTAATTTTTTTCTTGTTCAGACTGATAATTATTAAGAAGATTTTTTTCATCAATGGTAGTATGGAATCAGTGGCAAATTCTTTTCCCTGCTTACCTGAATACAGGATTGGATATTTAAAAAAAAGATTTAAGTGAAGGGCATTTCATAGGCGTAGGTCCTTTGATACACATGACAATCAGAATTGAATTACACACTGTAAGAAATTTCAGTAAAGTTTGGAGAGCTGACCGTTTTATTATACGGCCAGCTCCCCTCTTTGAGGAAAAAATACAGTGCACTCGAAAAAACTTCAGTAAAATTCAGAGAGTTGACCGTTAAAATATACGGTCAGCTCCCATCTTCAAGGAAAAAAGTGTCCACTTTTCGTATTTGTAAGAAATTGCTGCAAAATCGAAAGTGTTGACCATTTAAACAATTCCACTTCCCTTCTTCGAGAAAAAAAATCATTAAAGCTATACGGATGTGACATTAAATTACGGTCACTGACTGGAAAAAAGTTTTCCTGGCACTAACCGTAAAATTAGTTTACGAATATTTTTACAGTGTACAAATATTTAAAATAAAGTGCTGTAAAATTCTCAGCGTTGACCATTTATTCAAAGTAAATTACCGTTTACGTGAAAAAAGTCATGAGACATTTATGAGCATGACTTTATTTTTACAGTCAGTGACTGTAAAGTCTTTAACGGTCACTGATCGGCAAAATGTGTTCAGTTCTTTTTACAGTGCACATCACAATACACATCTCTAAAAAAAATCTGATAAAGGTACCTATTCTTTTTTTTTAAATAATCCTTTCTTTAAAATATTTACCACAAATTTCGGCATACAAGCCTCAGGTCAGATAATGCCATTTTATATAAGAAAAGTTTAATTTACAAGTTCATCTTTATACATAAACACATGGAAATGTTTTCAGAATACCAGGAACAAAATTGACATATTCCTTGCTTCTGATAGTAAAATTGGGGGACTAACATTGAAAATACATACAAATAATGACGAAAAGTCTGGAATAATAATAAAGGAAGATAAAAATTAAAAATAAAAGGAGCGAAAACCTGCGAACTCGAATCTGAATTGCGAGCCTATCACGAGATAGAAAAGAAATGTGAGAATATGCATCACTATAAGAGGATAGACGGTCCCCGATTGGTTGTAAACGCAAAAAGTGTAAATTATGTACGAGACGATTGGATGTGATTTTTAAAAATTGAATAAAATGATGGAAATTATTATTATTATTATTATTATTATTATTATTATTATTTTTATTATAGTACATTGTAGCTATAGCTATAGTTGTAAATAAACACAGATTTCTGAGAGTTTTTAATGTCTAATAACTCGAATAAAATACCTGTTAATGTATTTCATATGGTCAGAGTAGGCCGATGTTATACTTGCTCTAAACCACGAGGCAGCGGAATCACGAAACGTGCAATTTTCATAATTAATTTTCCTTAACTGGTAGATTGTTAAATTATAAAATTCTCAAATTTTATTAAAGTCAATTAGTTGTAGTGCATGACAAAAACTTTCAGATATGTATGTATAATAGCAACTGAGTTCAAAATCGAACTGAGCCAAAATGTTGTTCTACTTACCCCATCATATAATATGTTATTTATAGCCTTGAAGTTTCAAGATAATTTGCCAAGTATTTTTTCTATATATTTGACAAAGAGTTCAGAATCAGAACTGGCCTGTCAGTTTTAAGAAGTAATGTATCAGATATGAAATTGTAGTAAACTCATATTTAAATTCCCCCTAATTTGGCTTCCTTTTTATAAGTATTCTTTAATATATTTGATAATTTTAAAGATAAAAGTTAGTTTATTTCTATAAAATTCTTTTCAATATGTCCTAATAATGTTATTAAGTCGTTAGATATACGCATCACATATTCGTTACATCCGTAGAATATACAAACTTTCAATTTTATTTTCAAATTTAAGAAAATGTGTGTTGAATGTGATTATTTGTATATAAGATTCAATTTAGTTGTTTTATCAGTGTGTGTATTATATTATAAATCAAACTTATACAATTTCTTTTACCAAAATGTATTTAAGTTATAACAATATTTTAGATTTTCAACTAAAAAAAGAAGGGAGTTATAAGTTTGAAACCATTAATTGTCTCTGTAACTATAGTTATCAATCTAATGAACGATTTTAATGCGATATTTTTTTAGAACGCTGATATAATCGAGGTATATCTTAACTATGTTTGGTGAAGATCTGTTTGATGTATATATATATATATATATACATATATATAAATAATAGATAACGTAATAAAATTTAATCTTAAAATTTAGCAATTAATAGAACTAAAACAATAACAGAACACTAAAATATAGAACTGAATTTAACATAGAGGAAAGAATGACACAAAAAGTTGCGATGATGAACCAATGAGTTACCATATTAACTTAAAATACTTACGCCGACCTGAAGGATAATAAAAAAGGGACCATTAAACTTGTGAAAGAGAAAAAAGATAATAAACCACATAATCAATTGGATATAAATGCTTAAAAGTAGAAATATACTTTTCAAGGGGCGCATATTTCATAAAGCAGAGAAAGCTGCAATGATTTCGTAAAACGATATTGCTAATCATAGCAATTTATATCATCTCACGCCCCGATCAATGCAGCAAAAAAACCATAATGAATGAGAAAAAAGTGAAAAATTCAATTAAAACAAAGGATAAATAAATATTAATTAAAATCTTAAAGGAAACCACATTAATAACATGAAATAAGCAGAGTAACCACATGGAAAACAATTAACACAAACTGGAAAAAAGGGTGATGCCAAAACCTAAATTGAAGTTAAAATAATAGCTCAACAGATATCGATTAATCGAAAAAACTTCAGAACAAGAACAATTACATTAAAGATAAAATACAAAGAATAAATATTAAATGATAATGTTAAAATTAATACTAGTAGAGTTAAATTAAATCGTACCAAAAATATTAATAATTAAATCGTTTAAGATAAGGACTGAAGAATGAAGGTTAAGGACTACTAAGTACAAGCGCCATCTTTCGGTTAGCTATAATAACATTAAGTCAGTTATATAAGATGTATTGACTGAAAGATTAAGATAATTTAGAAGTATTAACAGCAAGATTAAGATAATTTTTAAGATTTTTATTTAAGATGTAATGACTGAAAGATTAATATAATTTAGAAGTATTAACAGTTATATAAGATGTAATGACTGAAAGATTAAGATAATTTAGAAGTATTAACAGCAAGATTAAGATAATTTTTAAGATTTTTATTTAAGATGTAATTACTGAAAGATTAATATAATTTAGAAGTATTAACAGCAAGATTTAAATAATTTTTAAGATTTTTTTTTTTTTTTTAAGTCAAATTATTAAGTGTTAAGTTTTAAGAAGACATAATTACAAGCAAATAATGCCAAAGTGCACAACTATAAGGATAAGCAATGTAATGCGGTCATCATAAATTAAAATTAAAAATTAAAATTTAAAAGATTTTTTTTTTTATATATATATTAATATTTATAGGATTTTATTTTTGTTATGCAAATAGATGGATTGTTCAAAGTTAACAAGGGATGCCTCAAATAGCCAGAATATATATATACATATATACATATATATATATATATATATATATATATATATATATATATATGTGTGTGTGTGTGTGTGTGTGTGTGTGTGTGTGTGTGTGTATGTATATACATTGGAATTGGGGGAGGGGGCTTTTTCAGGCTACTATACACTGGTATTTTAAATTTTGAGTGTAAGCAATCTTTAAATTTTCAAAAATATCAATAAATTAAGTCTGTGAGCTGGCAAACTATCAAATTTTCCATTATATTTTAATTTAATTTAATTTTATTTATTTTTTTTTTTTTTTGAGCATAATAACTTTTTTTGTTTGTTTGTTTGTTGAATGCGAGTTTTAAACCGATTTTAATGTGCAATTGTTTTAGAATCCCGATTTAATCGAGATGTGCCTTAGCTACTACATTTTGATGAAAATCTATTTCATTTTTTTTTTTTTTTAATTGATTAAAATGTGCTTTTTTATTCTATTTTACACTGATATTTTAAAACTGAGAGCTGGCAATCTTCGAATTTCCAAATCATGTTATATAATATATGCGAGCTGGCAATTTCACCAAATTTTCAATCATTTTAGATTATAAATCTTTTTTTTTTTTTTTTCTGAGCATAAGAACGTTTTTATTTATTTATTTTATTTTTATTTATTTATTTTATTTTATTTTATTTTATTTTTTTTTTTATATCTAACGCAAATTTTAAATTGATTTTCCCAAAAGTTCAAAATTGGTAATAAAAAGTGATTACGGGTTCATATTCCAAAAATCTCTAAATTCGACTGAAAATTAGAAATTGAGGTTTTTTAAGTTACTTAAAATGTGAGATAAGGCTATATTGCACTGATATTTTATAATTGTCTCGTTGTCAATTTTCAATTTTCAATTTATGTTAGATGATTCGTAAATAATATTCAGTCACAAATAATGTTTTTTTTTATGTTTTTTAATTAGAGTGTAAAGGGTCTTTTATAATCTAGAATAACTGACAAATTTTGAAAAAAAAAAAAAAAATGGTTAAAGAGAGTGATTATGAATTCGCATGCTAAAAATCCAAAAATTCACGTAAAAATTGGAGTAAAAAAAAAAAGTAATATTTAAATATATTCAAAGCCAGCCCTGCAATGAAATTTGCAATTTGCGAGGTTGCGTTCTTTAATTGAAAACTACATATTTATAGCAAAATATTATTTAAATAAATTCAAGGTATGTTTTGTTTTTATATATAAAGCTGGCTTACACTTGTACCTTGTTCATTTTAATTTTACCACAAATATGCTGAGTCACTTTACTGATATATTTCACATTAAATAAATAAATAAATAAATATTAATAATGTGATGCGTTTGATTTTCATAAAGCAGAAATGCTACATTTGTTTAGCTAAATATATAAAGCTGGCTTACACTTGAATGTTGTTCATTGTAATTTTACCACAAATATGCCAAGTCATAACTTTACTGATATATTTCACATAAAAAATAAATAAATAAATAAATAAATAAATAATGTGATGCATTTGATTTTCTTAAAATAGAAATGCTACATTTGTTTATCTAAATATACATTATATAAATTTACCACAAACTCAAGATATAAATAGATAAGCATAGCATTATGCAAGATAAACGTGGTATTTTTCATTCATTAGTACAATCTACCATGATGACAATATATTAAAAAGGGTTTAGTATGTTTCACTATGCATCAAATAGCTCACTTTGCTCGAAATTTAATCAAAGCTATCCTGATAATGTATATCATGATCACATGAGATGGTCATCAAATTATTTTCTAGTTATAAGCAACATTCCCCAAATTCTTGAGTTAGCTCAAATATCCGAGCATGACATAAGTGAAACATCTCGTATCCACTTTCTGATTATACGTTATTTTGTGTAGTTTATGCCTGAAATTGATAATCATGAATAAACTAGATTAAATAGTTTTCTTTACTATTTTCTTCTATACTTAATAGAAGAAAGTAATGAATTTCTAAAAATAAATCTTGTTTTCGATGAATTTAAACGTTTTGTGACGTTGAAAATAAGATTTGACCATTTTTAGAAATTATCTGTCCGGGTGTCTATGTGTTTGTGAGTGTGTGAAATTTTTTTGTGATAGCTGAAGACTGTATACTCAGTAACTGACATAAAATCTTCATAAAAATTTATATTTGGTACTACCTTGAAATAAAATTAGCATTTCAACTTTTACTGCAAATCGTCTAAAAGATGATGCTTCTAACCTGCGATTTATTTCATTTATGGTAAGGCTATATATCAGCTTCTATTGGGGATAAATGCATAAAACTTGATATATGAGAAGTCTGCATAATCTTCTTAGGGCATCCATTTGACCACCTCTTTTAACATAAATTAAATTTATTTCATACCAATAATTTTCCTTTATTTAACATTTTAAATATTTTCTATCATATTTCTAATATTCTGTAGTTCTTGATTCTGTAAATTTAAATAAAATATTTACTTAATTCCGGATATTTACCAAAAATAACACTTTCTACAATTTAGGATCTTAAATATCGAAGGCGAATTTAAAACATCACATTAGCGAAAATCTTATACGCTCTAAATTCTAAATTGAATAACAAATTATTTATTTAACGTAAATAATTATTTATCTGGTTGAATTTATTTCATTTCATTTATTTCTGAGAAAAGTTTTACTATTAACTCATTCGTGAATGTGTTTACTTTTTGGCTTATAAACTGATTTTCTAAAACTGAGGAAGATTTGTAATAATTTAGCTTTTAGACTCTTTTTTTTTTTCTAATCATCAATACTCTAATTGTTAAATTAGAATTAAACAACAGTCATTTCAAATTCCACCAGTCATTTAAAGCTTACTCAGTTTGACAGTATCTGCTAGATTTTCTTCGAAAGGATTAATTATTTCAAAACAAGATTAAGAGAATTAAGCCATCGAAAACAAATGTCACTTTAATTGAATAAGAGATCGTTGATACATCATGTGGTTGATAAATGATTAAAAAAGAGGAATTTCTCCAAATCGATTTTGCATGCTGTTTTTATTCGAAAATATATTTATTTGTCTGTGTTAAACAAATATTAAACACTGAAAGATAATTTATAGAAGGAATAAATGTCAACCAATACGCATAAATTATGAGCACGCAAAATGAACAGTACCTATAATTGTGCATTACCCCCATTGCTATCTATGACCTTTTGCCATCTTTCTGGTAGGAGATGAATCCCACAGCGGTAAAATTCCGGCTTTTCGAGTAAAAAAAATCTTGGATGGCAGTTTTCACAACATCAAGATCATCAAAGGTTTTCTGACTGAAGGAATTGTTCAACGCACAGAATAGGTGATAATCAGTTGGTGCTAAGTGAGGAAAATAGGGAGGATGGAGTAAAACCTCCAAACCAAATCCCAGTAAATTTTGGCGAGTGATGACAGCAGCATGTGGCTTGGCGTTATCGTGATGAAGGATAACTCCGAGTCGATTGATGAGACCTGGCCGCTTTGCTACCAAATTGGAATGCAGCCTGTCTAACTGTAGAAAGTAGAAGGTAGTATTGATGGTTTAGTTGAATGGCAGGACCTCCCAGTGAATTATTCCCTGCACATCCCACCACACATTCAATTTGGGAAGAAGTTCAGCTTTCTAAGTCGATGCAGGTAGATCAGAAGGGCGACACACGGTCCTACGATACTTTACGTTACGGTGCATAACCCACTTCGCATCTCCTGTCACAATTTAAGTCAATAATGGATCATTTTTGTACTGGGAAAGCAAGGAAACACAAGTGGCGATTCGGTCATCATGTTGATTAGCTGTCAGGTTACGTGGAACCCAACGATCTAACTTTTTAGTAAAACCCAACTTTACCAACCATCTCTCGACCGTTGTCTGGTGTACATTGATGGTCTCTTCTAATTCTTGCACGGTTGGGTTCGGGTTGTTCCTTATGGCTTGGTCAATGTCGCGTCTCCAACATGTGATGGGCGTCCAATCCTAGCCTGATATTGGCAGCTTCTGTCTTCTTCCCTAAATTTACGAAACCATCCACAACATATGTGCTTTTGTCTATTACATCCTACCCATAAACTTGACAAACATTGCGACATGCTGCGGCTGCCGTACTCTTTTTATCGAACTCGTATAACAAACAATGTCTTATATGCTCCTTCTCGCTTTCCACGTTACTTATTCTGAGATATTTTTTAGATGATTAACTTTGTGAGGCACGATGCATTTATATGTGAGGCATCCACACGTTTCATTGGCCGACAATTTTGTCATTATAATGTCATGTGTGACGCCAATTCCATTTCAAATTTGCATATCCAAAAACGGGTAGAACTTTCGCACTCACCCAATACATGATTATTTCATCACATACTTGATCATTCTTTATTTATGTTTGAAATTCTTTGGTATACACTTATTAAACATTTACAGTCTTTTTCAGGAGGTATGTTAAAAATGAAACTCGATATTTTTTTCAACGTTTCATTGCTTATTGTATGTATAACATTTTAATTACTGCCCCTTAAATTAGTCTTCTCTGTTGTGAATGCACAGTTTCCATCATGCCTTCTCTTTTCTTTCGAAAGCTTCCTGCGCACTTTCTGGGCGTACAGGTTTTTTTTCGCATTTTCCTAATCTATTCTTTGCTTTAGAAACTACACATTTTCAAACTGATTTTAAGTTCTAAAAACAGGAAAAAATCTTCTGGGACTAGGTCCGAGGATATGACAGTTTGCACACTGTAATAATGTGTTATTTGGATTGATAATTGCGGACAAGTAGCAGTGAATTATTCGGCACATATTTATGATGCAACATGTAAACCTGGTTATCCCTGAATCGCGCTAGAATTTCCTGGTAAACTTTCATGTTTACCATCTGAGTCCGTGGTATGATAACTGATTGCATTTGCAATCAAAAGCAACACCAGCTTGATCTTTCACCAACTCATGTGTGCATTTTTTGACGAGGATATATATATATATATATATATATATATACAGGGGCCTTTAAACATAACAATCAGGTGAAAACACGGTATCAAATTTTTCGATCGAATACAATTCTCCCATTACCTACGGTAGACGAGTAACGGAAATAAAAGTATACGCCATAGAGTACACTATGTTGTGTTATTATTTATATTAGTTTTGTTTATTTTTCATTTTTTCTCATTTGACACTTTTATTTTAAAAGCAAACAATATATGCTTTATGCTAACTATCGACTTAATGAACCAGCTATTTCAAAAAACACTAATGTATATATATATATATATATATATATATATATATATTGTTTACAATAAAAACATTATGTTTTTCATATTTTCTTATATGAAATAGGAAGTTACATAAAAATTATAAAATTCAAGAACCAATAAAAGGTTTTTATGTATTGTTATATAAATTTTCCTGAACAGAAAATTATAGATAATCCGTGAAAAGAATAACTAATCAGACCTGAGGAATAACAATTTCAAGTAAAGAGAAATCCTCTAAAAGAAAATAAGCTAATCAAATGAAAAGAAAACTTGTAGTTTTATTTGCATTATTTTCTGGAAGGTCAAAACATTACCCATGAAAACTCTCTATTGTGTAAATAATGTGAGTATTGTCTGTCTTTGAAAAAGGGATTATTTTTATCATACTATCTATTTTTGAATGATATTAGCTAGCAATCAATAAAGATACACCAAACTTTTATAATGAGAACATTCTTAAAATACTTAAAATGAAAAATATATTCACTATTTACTTTAACTTACCTTATTTTATTTTATTATATGTTACTGCTCCTTCACCGTAAAACGTGAAGGCAAAAATCATAAAACTGATACAATCAATTCACTGTTTGATCTAAGCTTCAGCGTAAAGTATACGGGGATTTATATTTAAAAAGCGGTACGCTTAAAATTTATGGCTGAAGATTGGTAGAGACGTTTCCATTTGTTTGGCGGCAAATTTTTGTTTCATAAATGCGCAGTGTTAGGCGATTAATTAATATAATGTTAAATATTCGGTGAAAAAATTAATACTTGTCAACTAAAGGAACAATAGTATTGTAAAAACATCCACCAACTTACATTTATATTCTGGAGGTTGGGGGGGAGGGGGTATATTTGCGTAGAATTCACATCAAAATAAATGAGGCAACATTTTTCTCTTATTAAACCAACGATTTCTGCGGTAGAGAAATATTTTAATGTAATACTGGTATGAGTACTGCGCCAAATTTCTAGCCATGCTACATTTTCATCAAGATTTGTTTTTTATGTCGTTAACATGTTACTCTTCGACCACATTTCATGAAACCATTGAAGTGCGCAAGTGCTAACTCAACAAGTCCGATGCTAAAATAGGGGTGACAGTCATCTGACTCAGAGAAAATGAGCAATAACACAGAGCGCGGAATTATTGGATGTTTTCCAAATTTCAAACTGCCGGTCAAGCTGGCATCTCTCCAATATTTTGGACGCGTCCTCACTGCCAGTTTTAAGATATGTGGCTGCACTGTATAAAGTTTGTAGAGCCTGATCAAGGTCAAAACAAACTAAAACAAACATTGTTTAACAGTAAATATTTATTTATATATGACAAAAAGATTATACTTTTAACTGGGAATTGATCATTATTTAAAAAAAAGGGGTGGTTGTGAAAAATCTAATTTATTCAGAAAGAAACAAACATTTCTATTAATATATATATATATATATATATATATATATATATACATACATAGGTGCCAAGTCTCAAGTTTTTGAAGGGAGAATTCAAACCTTCAAACCGGAAAATTTGTATAGGTGTTTTCAGTAATATCAATCGTCGAAAATATGTATAACATATTCCATTTTAAAAATACTGGTGTCAGTTTTGATTTAAAAGTTAAAAATGTTGGCAGGTATGTATATATACCTATATATATTTCTTTGATTTCTGTCAAATATAAGATAAAGATAACTGTAAAATAATAGTGGCTAAAGTGAGCTTCGTTCATACTTAGGCTCTATATTAGACGCATTATGTATTAGACGCATCTGCAGTGCTTACCATAACTTCATATAGTTTTCTGGGAGATTCAGCACATTTTTCCAGTTTAGTAATTTATGTTTTATTTATTTGAAGACAGTTATTTAAAATGGTAGACGTTTTGGAAATCATCAAATTAAATCTTCTGTTAATAAAAAAAAAAAAAAAAAAAAAAAAAAAAAAAATATCGCAAAGACACACGTACATATTATATGCGATACATTTTTCTTTTCTTTTTTTTTTTTTTTTTTAGGGCGGACGACTATTAGTCTCAACTGATTTTTACGATACCAGTTTTACGATAGTTGGACATTTATCGAAAATATAATTGAATAATTTGAAAGCGATTTTAAAATTTGAAAAAAAAAAAAAAAAAAAAGAAAAGAAAAAAGAAAAAGAACTAACAGTCCACCATACTAAACTAAATTCTGCTTTTCCCAGAATTTTATCAAAATCTTTTTTTTTTTTTTTTTTTTTTAAGAAAAAGAAAAGAAAAGAAAATTAATAATAATCAGTTTCGAAACGGACAGTATCGTAAAAGATTTTTTTTTAAATAATTTTGAATTAGAAAATAAAAAACGTGCAAAATGAAAATAAAATAAAACAAGATAATTGAAAATGACTTGGTAATTTAAGGATGCCATTGATATAGTATTTTTCGACTACACTTCAAGAAACAATGGATGCCTCTGCGCAAGCGCAAATTCGACGAGTACACTGTTAAAATAGGGGCGACAGTCATCTGGCTCAGAGAAAATGCGCGATAACAGAGCTTGAATTATTGGATGTTTTCCAAATCACAGCCTGCGGGTCAAGCTAGCACACCTCCATCATTTTGGACGCGTCGTCACTAGTAGTTCTAGGGAACGTAGCTGCACTATAACTTTTATCTTTTTTGTTATTATTATTATTATTAATTTAATCTAAGTTTATTGATATTCACAGTGATCGGCTGAACAGTGCACTTTTGTACAGTGAAAAAACTGCCATGTTCAAGGATGGCAAAATGAAATGTCTGACTGAAAATAATAGATCTGTCGTAGAAAACTAAATTCTGTCACCTGCAGATTTTAGTAGTTTGTCTATGATGACCATTTCTTACTAGGGATATGCCAGATCGTCAAAAAATGTGATCCACGGATACAGATATCAATATGGATATGAGTTTTTCTGTATCCGCGGATACGAATGTGGATCTTTCAAAGAATGTATAATATGTAACAATCGTTTGTAACAATTTTCATTTCCATTTTCAGACTACTGAAGGTAATGGAAGTATTATATTCGGTCAAAGATTTCAATATCGAGTTTTTACCTGGTTTGTATGTTTTAAGGACTCCTTTATCCAAAAATGTAGTTTTTAAAAATTGGTTAGTATGTATGTGTGTGTGAGATGAAACATTCTGACAATTAAATCTCCTAAATGAAAAAAGGTAGAATGGTGAAACTTCATATTTAAGACATGTGCGGTGTATAATAGGTGATTTTCCAAATTTTGGTAAAAATCGAAGTGTAACATGGAAAACCGAAAGAGGCAACTCTAAAATTACTCAAACACACGCACACACATATATACATATATACATATTTTTTTTTTTTTGAAATTGCTATATAAACTTCCCTTTAGATGTTCGATCCTAAATATTAATCAGTTACTTCAGGTAATCTTCCACAATCAATAGACCAACTTAATTGATAGACCAGAATAAACAGGTCGATGTTTGATCTTGAGTGTCGGTTTCTTAAAAAGCAGCGCTACATATTTTCTTCAAACTCGTTGTATTACCTTCTTTTTAGACGTTCTTACGTACATCATTATCGGTTCCGGTAAACAAATGTTCAAATTTGCTACATAAAGACCTTTTGCATGTATTGCTTGGTTTTATTTTATTTATATTTACATTTATAGGTGTTCTGATAAGACTGGTCAGTTTTAGATTTTTTTTCTTTTTTAAATCGCAAGGGATGACTCCTCGTTACATTAACCTCCAGGAAAATTAATTTACTGCTAAGCCAGATTTCAAAGACTGGCTTTGGCACGCTGCCAAAAAAATGGATTATTCTGGAGGGCAGGAAACGTACACTGAAAGGGTAAAAAAAGTCATCCTCTCACCAAAACAAGTTACGCAGGATCCTCCTATCGTTTCCCTCCTATCCTATTTTATAGAATAGATTCGTTTTCTTCCCACCTCCGAGTCACATGACCCGTCTTCAATCCTTGGCTAAGCAGGCATCGGGAATATATATATATATATTTTAAGTGCATGTAATTTTAAATTTAAATATTTCCAAGTAGTTAAGAAAAGTTTACGTTTGAAATTTATTCACAAATTTAAAAAAGAACAGAAATTGTTTCAGGTCGAAAAAAATTATCACGATCCTTCATCAGGCAAAACAAAAAGATTCATATGAGTATTAAAAAAAAAAAAAATGTAACACTCCCGTGACTATATATATATATATATATATACAGTCACCTGCAAAATTATTCGAGCACTAGCCAATTATTCCTATATTTAAAAAGTATACTTAAGACTGTTTTACTAAGTAAATCCTTGTCGAATTATGTTCTTAGACTGATTAAGAACATGATTCGACAAGGATTTATTTTAAAAAGCTGTATTAAGTGTACTTTTTTTTTGGCAAGAATTATTGCTAGTGCTCGAATAATTTTGCAGCCGACTGTATATAATGAATTATTAAACGTAGTAAATGCCAAGCAATAGATACAAGATCACTGAAACCACATAGAACAATAAGAATGAATATTTTTAAAGTAGGAGGAGAAGCTCAGAAAAAGAAAAAAATTCATCAGGGGATACCTTTTTCACCTTTGAGCACCAATGTACGATTTCGTTTTCTAGCGGCTATAATAACAAATCACTATCCGTTCCCCTATCGTATATGAAAATAATTGAAGTGAAATTAGAAGTGGAATAATCGATTAAGTACAAAATTACAGAGAATCTAACAGAAAACTACCATAATAAACAAACAATATTCTCAGGCTGATACGTTCGGAGTCAAATGGATTAAAAAAAAAGTGTTGCGTGTTTTCAAACATATAATCATTTTACGAAATTTTTTCTTAACTTTTGATGAATTCTGCGACTTTATGCAGGTGTGTTATAATAAGCTATGTTCCAATCTAGCACACACCTTCTCCCAAGGATTTCCTTTCTATTTCCTGCAGAAATCAAAACATGGAGGACATTCAGGACATTTGATAATACCGCCTAATATATATATATATATATATACACAGTCGGTAACAAAAGTTTCCGAACACTAGCAAAAATTCTAGCAAAAGTACACTTAATATAGTTTTGTTAAATAAATCCTTGTCGAATTCTGTTTTCAGATTGACTAAGAACAGGATTCGACAAGGATTTATTTAACAAAACTGAATTAAGTTTGCTTTTTTTACATAGGAATTTCTGCTAGTGTTCGGAGACTTTTGTTACCGACTGTATATATATATATATATATATATATATATATATATATATATATTGGTGAAATATATGGCATAAAACTATGGTATCTAAAATTTCTTCCTGTAGCTTCATACAATTTGTAAGGACTATTACTTTCACTTCTGAAAGGAGAGAGGGAGTTTCTCTACCAGGGACCAGGGGAGTAACTGTTCAATATCAGTACTTTACTATAGAATTTGTCAATATTTAGAAAATGAATGGCTGATTAATTGAACTGTAATAATTTAAGGCAAAGCTATCGATTATTTCCTTTTTATCATTACCACAACAAATAACAACAACGATAAATAAAATAAAATATAAATTAAGAAAAATTAATAAAAAAAGAAAAAAAACTTAGATTTTTTTATAGATCACGAAATTTGTTTTCATTAGATATTCTTTGTTATATTTCTCAAAGACAAAAATCGTTTGTTTTCATGATGAAAAATAATTCTAATAAATAATTTATATTATCTTAAATGTTTAAAGAAAAATACAGAAACAAAAATTTGTGAAGACCATTACATAATAATTTTAATATTCTGTTTTGAAATGCTGAGAATAAACAGAAATGAACTCAAGAGACCTCAAAACGCATCGATACACCAAAATATCATAATTGATTTTATTTATGATTGCAGTATTTTCCTTATATAATGTATGTTGCGAAATTAAAAAATAGTATAAACAATATTGAAAAAAAATATTTTCTAACTTTAAAAAATATTCATCATTTTTATTTACAGTTTTTCGTTTATCTTAAGTTTTTCCTCGACTCATGATTTGTTTGTTTTTTACTTTTTTTTATGAAGAAAAAGGAGATGAACAATTGAATTTAAATTTATTATTTATAAAAAGCACTTTGCATATTTTCATCTTTTTATAATGTATCTAAAAACAAAGCGGCTAAATTAAAAATGAAATATGGAAAAACAAATATGAATAATAGAAAAAGAAAACATTCCTTGTTTCATATTAATAAACGTACTCAAGCGTGTGCGATAAAAAAAAAAAAAAAAAAAAAAAAAAAAGATGGAAAATAATGTTTTTTTAAGGTTATGATCTCGATGATAGATAGGTATGTGTGTAAATTGTACTTTTTTCATTTCTAAAAAAAATTTTAAAGGATTGTTTACAAGTTTTTCCGATACTTAGAGTTTTTTTTTTAATAACTTTTCGTTATTCAACAAATAAATAAATAAATAAACAACATAGAAAATATATTTTCTTTATTGTAACGTTTTTACTAAGCTTGGAAAATTTTTGTAACATGAAAAAAAAAATCGCAATTTTTTTTAGATTTTTGTTTTTGATAAAACTTTATTTTATGACATATCTGATACACCGAATTTTTATTTTTGAAAATGTAAAAAAGGATGGTAAAAATGCATATTTAGATTTCATAATCCCTTGTTTATAGTCTATCTATTAATTCTTTTTATCATTCACAAGCTATCACAAGCTGAATTAAAAGAAAAATAAAATTGATGTTTTAATTCGAAGACTTTACATGAATATTTAATGATTAATAAAAATATTTTTATTTTATGTATCATAATTTTTTTTTCCATTGTCATTTTATTTTAATCACTATAATTTATATGTTTTGCTTTTGTAAAGAAGGTAAAAGTAATCCTTGTTATTGATTGCTTAGATATATAATATTAAAGTCTGTATATTTTTTTATTTAATAAAGTCTCAAATATGTAAAACAATCTAAATAATTAGTACATCAGTTTAACGACTTTACAAAAGTGTTGAAATTTTCTAAAATTAATTTTTTTCCACACTTCCTTTCATTTTGTGTTTTTTATCGATACCTTTCAAAATTATTATGATAAACGTTCTTTTAGAAAAAAAATGTACTGCAAACGCTTTTAATTATCTCTCGTTTTCAAATTATCTTTTAGTATCGTTTCTCATTTAGTTATTCATACATGAAGTATGTATATCGATAAGCATCAATTTTTAATAATTTTTAACATCTAGTGTAATTGCATCAGTGATTGACACTTTTAGAGCAATCTCTGATGTTTTTAATGTTCTAGTCATCAGAAAATATTTTTTAGAAATCTTAAGTTCGTACATATGGCATGAAAGACATTCAGAACCACATATATGTTAAAATATATACATTTGATAACATTTTTTTTTTTTTTTTTTATGAATTTTTATTTGACACCCACTCAATGTTCCAGTAATTGACACTGCCAGTTTTTCACATTACCAGTAATTGGCACCGTATATTACAGTGTTTGACACTGCTAGTTCTTCATTTTACCAGTTATTAGCACCCTGTCCTCCCGTGTTTTACATAAAATGTTAAAATTCTTATATGTAAAATATATGATTTATTTTTTTTATTATTTATTAATTATTTCGGGTTAGATGTCAATTACTGGAGCAAGCCAATCACTGGAGTACCAACCCTAATTGAAAAAAAAAAAAAAAAAAAAAAAAAAAAGAGAGAGAGAGCTAAGTATAATCAAAAATGCAATAACAGGATGATTAATATATTTTTAACGCGTAAAATGCTACATTTAGGGTAAATGCACTAGTAGTAGATATTTTTAAACTGTACGTCAAACAGATTCACTGTTTGTCCTTTCCCATATAATCCAATGAGGTTTTTGTTTCTTCTATTAATAAGAAAAACTCGTTCAAAAATGAAGTTTTTTATTTATTTTTCTTTCTCCTTGAAAATCTCGCCTTTTAGCGTCGTAAGATAAAAAAATTAATTAATTAATTAATTAATAAATACTTTAATCCACTAACAAGGAAACATTCAAAAGGTGTCGTCTTCAAAAAATATTGAAAAAAATATATGTGATTCTACTCTTCATAAATTACCAAAAGGGGAAAAAAATATCGGCTGAAATGAATTGCAGTGACCACAAAAAATTATCAAAATTAAGTATATTTGGCGATTTTATACTGTTAGGCGATTGATTTTGAGTACTTCTCGGAGAAGCAAAACACGGTTCTGTTCGTACACGGCAATCTCGTTGCTAGCGAACTTATCGCCTAACAGCGCTAAATTGCCAAAAATGCTTAATTTTGATCATTTTTTGTGGTCCCTGTAATTCATTTCAGCCGATATTTTTTTCCCTTTCTGCTGTTTTATAAACAGTTGAATCACATATATTTTGTTCAATATTTTTCGAAGACGATACCTTTTGAATGTTTTCTTGTAAGTAAATTTAGGAATTTAATATTCAATCTCTAATAGAAATATTATTAATACAGTAGCCGGCGCTTAATAAATTCACTGGTTAATAAAATCAGCCGCTTAATATGATCAAATTGCAAGGACCGGAATCAAATCAATACAAACTACTTTCAAAACCGCCGCTTAATAAAATCAGCATCGCCGGTTAATAAACTCAAAAATATCCCCTCAGCAGCCAAAAATATCATTTATGAACGCTATTTTTTTTTTTTTTGTCTTTTTACATTAATTTTTTTTTTCTTTTTCGTTTCTTTTCTTTTCTTTCTTTTTTCTTTTTTTTTTTTTGTCTTTCTTTTTCGAATTAGAAAATTAATTAAAACACAACAAATCCTCCGTTGTCACTCATTGTTAAAGATTTTACACTTGCAGCACAGTTACAAATTAAACACGCCCCATAACTTATCTCCGTAACAATTTCAAAGAACGTATTCTTCAAAGCGCAGTAATAAGTTACAAATTTGATTTGAATACATTTTTTTTTCTAATTATTAAAGGGCAATTTCTAGCTCATATTTTGAAATTACTATAATTCATGAGGTTCAAACGGAAAGATTTTAAATTTATAAGAACAGCATGAACTTTGGTAAAGTAATGATGATTTTCCTCAAACAAAAGTGCATGGGAACTTAGAATGCGTTTAATTTAATTATATCGAAAAAACAATGGATTAACTATCTATCAAAAATTAATTAATATTGTTTACTCATTCCATTATTCGCTACCTCTTGAAGTTTCTTTTCAAATTCAGGGAATTAATACCTTTTCCTTAAGTCCAGGAAAGTTCGCCGGATATAAAAATCAGCCGCTTAATAAAATCATTTTCGCTCAGAACCAATGTGATTTTATTAAGCGGCGGGAACTGTATATATTTTTATTTCCATTACCCTACTACCGTAGGTAATGGAAGTATTGTATTCGGTCTGAAAATTCGATATCGGGTTTTCACCTGATTTACACGTTTTAAGGTCCCCTGAGTCCAAAAAAGTGGTTTTTGGCAATTGGTCAGTGTGTGTGTATGTATGTATGTATGTATGTGGAGAATCTTCTGGCTATTATAGCTCAGAAACTAATAAAGATAGAGCTACGAAACTTTAGAATTGAAATACGTCTGGTGTACAGATGAAATTTCCAAATTTTGGTGAAAATTGAAAAACCGGAAGTGGGACATCGGAAACCGGAAGTGGGACCGTAAGTCCGTATCTCAAAAACGGCTCTAACGATTTTCTTCAAACTTGCTATATAAACACTCTATTAGATGTCCTTTCGAATGATATAGTTGGTTCGTTCAGGAAAATTGATAGGCGTCCTGTATAAATAGCTCAATTTCAGGTCTCCCAAGGGCGTTCTTTAAAAAACAGCAGTCCGGATTTTTTTCAAACTCGCCATATTAACTCACTTTTAAATATCCTTTTGTATGTAATTATTGTTTTCCGGTCAATAATTGATTTTTTATAAAAGTTGGTATCTCAAAAACGGCTCTAACGATTTTCTCTTTAGTTCACTTTTATGTTTTCTGATCGCATTATCTCTCAAAAATGCATATAATATGTGTAATAATGGGCAATGGAAGTTGTGTGGTTGTTTCACACCAGATTTTTTAATTTTTAATTATTAAAAGTGAGTTTCTAGTTCTTATTCTGAAATAACTAAGGAGCAATAGTTTTAAACGGAAAGATTTTAACTTCAAAAGAAAAGTGTGGACTTTTGGCAAAGTAATGATGATTTTTCTCAAAGACAAGCATATCGAAACTTGGGATGTGTTTAATTTACTTATTTTGAAGTAGCAATTAATTAATTATCTGACAAATGTTAATTAATATTGTTTATTAATTCAATTATTTGATACCTTTCGGAATTCCTTACCAAATTCAGGGCAGTAATACATTTTTCTTGAGTGCAGGAACGTTCGCCGCATATAAAAATCAGTCGCTTTATAAAATCACTTTGGCTCAGAACGAATATGATTTTAATAAGCGGCGGGCACTGTATATTTTAAAAAAATGAAAAATATATTTTCTGTCTTCACTTGATTATGATTGTAAACATAAATGTAAATTAACCTTTGTTAAAATCATATTAATCTACTTGTAAAGTAATTTGAAAATTTGAAGTCAAAAACTACATGGGAGGGAAATTGGCGCTGAACTGATACCGGTATTTCTTTGATTTATTTCTCTACTTATAAAAGCATTAATTTAAGAAGAAGAAAGTTTTGTTTTATAAATAACGGTATGAATTTTGTGCCAACCCCCCCCCCCCCTCCCTGTAATGCGCAAGCTGTATTTTGAAATTTAACTATTAATTAATACAAATTATTAATATCAATAATTATTTAAAGGTTAATTTTGGTATGGTATTTCTTATCTAAAAATAACGCATTATAAAACTGTAAATTTTTGCAGTAATGGATTTACAATTGTACATTTTTATTTTATTTTAATTTTACTTAATTATTTATTTTTGGAAGCCCAATGATGCCTTAAAAGCTTAAACATCACATTCCTGAAAATCTTATACGCTCTAAATAAATTAAATAGTAATTATTTATCTGACAGAATATATTTTCTTTCATTTATTTCCGAGAAAACGCTTACTATTTCTTGTTAGTGATTGTATGTACTTTTTGGTTTATAAACAGATATTCTACAACTAAGGAAGGTTTGTAATACTTCAGATTTTAGAAATATATTTTTTCATCAATACTCTAATTGTTAAATTAGAATTAAGCAACAGTCATTTAAAGCTTACAAACTTTCACAGAATCAGCTGGATTTTCTTCGAAAGGATTAATTATTTCAAAACAAGATTAAGAGGGAATTAAGTCAACAAAAACAAATGTCGCCTTCATTGAACAAGGGCTCATGTATACGTCATACTGTTCCTGTATTTGTTTACATTAAAAATGATTAATCAGAAATGTCTATGAATTCGTTTTTAGTATTCCTTTTGTTCAAAAATACATATATTTTTCCGGATTTATTTAATTTTTTATTTTTTTATTTGCAACATAAAACACTGAAATACAGTTTAAACAAGAAATAAAATCACAGCATTACGCGTAAATTATGTATATGTTCAATCACTGTTAAGAAAATACATTATACTCTCAGTTATCTGGGGAATTAAGTGCCACGGGTTTTGCGGATAAGTCGCAAAAATGCTGGATATGAAGGGAAAATAACTTAAAAACATTAATTCCTCCAATTGCGATTGTATTGTACATAAAGCATAATAAACAAACAATGAAAATTTTATCAATATACTAACAATATTTGTATTTTATAAACCATGGGATTTAAAAAATAAATAAATAAACAAAAAGTGTATTTACCTTAAAGGCAAGGTAGAATCCAATTTATGCACTAAATTAAACAGTACCACAAACATGCCAACGTTTTAATTTATTCCGGAGCATTCTAAATACCTGCCCTCCTTTTTGCGCACCACTTTATACATACTGAAATAATCCTCCAATATGCAATTACGATAAAAGCAGAAGAAAAATACCGTTCAAGCATAGTTCAGCGAAAAAAAAAAAAAAAAAAAAAAAAAAAAAAAAATACTAACAATGGGTTTGAATAAATTATAATGTCTGCATACTTGATACCGTTTTGTACTGTACATAAAGCAGCACAATTATATATATTTACATTTTTATCTTTTTTTTATTATTATTATCATCTGTTTTTATGTCTTGTTGAGAAAACCCTTTCTCTTAACCCTGTTCTCTCTTTTTTGCGTCCCCGGATAATCTGCTAGTGGATAACTGTCAGTTTTACTGTACTGAATTTTTAATACATATTTGGATTATAATTGAACATTCAACTTCAACAAAATCGAACAGAATTTTCCATTTTTAGCATAAAAATAATATGATTTTCTATGGGAGCTATAAGTAATAGTATATCACTTATTTATGCTTAAAATTTGTTTTCTAGTATAGACTTATTAGGCATTTACAGTGATTATACATAATAATCCAATTTTTCTCATACTTTCAATGTCTCTCAAAATTTTAATGTCTCAATGTTTCAAATGCCCAATTTGAAAATCTTGTTTTCAATTTTATTAAAACGAATGTTCATTATATACGTATAAATCTACATTATAAAAAATAATCTTCTACTCAGGTCACTAAAATGTAAACATTTTTGTAGTTATCGTAAAGTTATCGTACATATGTACATATTAACTGCAATTTTTTTTTAAATAAATTTCAATTTTATATCATTTTTAATATGGTTAAAAAAAAAAAAAAAAAAAAAAAATGCAGTATTTTTTATTTTTATGCAAGAAAGGATTATGATCGAGAAGTACTGAAAGCAAATCCTAAAAGGTTTTGTTTGGAGAGTTTTGAAATATGGTAATTTTTTGAAATTTAAAGTTTGCTTATCTGAAATAAAATTAAAGATATATTTATCAAACATATTTGTTTAAAATAATCTCTTTTCATTAATAGTTTTTTTTTTTTTTTTTTTTTTTTTATGATTGTCAAGTAAGTTCGTTAGTATTAAAAAAAGTTAGTTTTCAAAATCTACTCTATCCATACAAAAAAAAAAAAAAAAAAAAACGCACTACAGAAAAATTGACTAATAATTGTAATAATTTAAAAACTAATGATTGCAACAAATAAAATAGTTATGTTTGTATAATACGGAAGTCATAACATGATACCTATGAACATTTTTGATTTAATAATCCGTTTTGTTACACTCTACGTAGTATTTAATAAAAATCTATATATTTTTTTTTTTTTAAACGTGATATAATAAACATATACTTTGTATTCTATCATTATTTATTATTTGAAATAAACAAGTGCTATTTTAATGTATGAAATAAAACTATTTATTTCTTAGATCTAAGCAATTATTTAATAAAAATGTTTATTCTGGATTGGATAATTCCGCCTTTATATGAAATTACTGCTTTAATGCGCAATGGCATAGTATTTTACAGTTTTTTAACATGAAGCTCAGAAATTTCACTGTGCAAAATATCATAAATATTTTTTTCTAGTTCTTTCGATGTTGTAGGCTACAAATTTCTAATCCCCACCCTCTTTTATAGACAAAATGTTTTAGAGCGGATTCAGATTAGGTCTAATAAAGAAGAAATTCTGCGATATTCTTTGTGGGATTTTATTTTAAGTAAGAAAAGTTATGATAACTTACAAAACTATAGATTCCCATGAGAATGGATAAGTAATTTTAACAACTTGAATGAAATAAATGTATCAAAAGCGCCATACAACAAGGTGCATTATCATCTTGAAATGATGATAATGGAAGAGTCTGAAATACCCCCAAAGTAGTCGGTCAGGTATCAATTTTTTAATGGCCAAATTTTATTTCGGGTTAATTGATCCCCTGAACATGAAAATTTGCCAGACTCGCCCACAAATTATGCATTTTCGTATCGTAATATACGAAGAATATGTTATTGTTTTAAAAGTGCGATTTCCATTAAGTCAGTCACATTTTTCTGATCAGATCTGCTTGTTTCCGTCAGTTTGAAATAAGTTAAACTTGACTCATCAGAGAGAACAAATTCAACCAAATAATTAATTGGTTCTTTTTTAATTTTTCTAACCCTCTAATATCTTGATTTTCTAATTCTTTTAGTTAAGAATGATTTTTTTCAGATTTTCTGACTATTAAACCTGCTTTGTTTAATTGTTGTTTCATTGTATGTAGATAAATTATGTTACTAAACACTTTTTCTGAATCCCCGCTATGTTCTGAACGTAATACAAACTGATTTTTTAAGTGCTGGCTTTTTAATTTCCGGTCATCTCGACTGGATGAGTAACGTGGCCGCCTAAGGACAAATGTGCAGTTTAAACAGCTAAAAATTATTATATATTTCTAAAAACTAGATCACTAATATTTCGTTAACATTTAATTATTTAACATCCCACGTATTAAAATATTTTTTTTTATTTTCGCTCTAAAATTAATATTTTTTGTGTTATCGTTAATTGCCTTATTCTTGCCATTTTTGAAACACTTTCTAAAATTACAATTTTCCGAACAATTGCATCTTGTTTTTAACACTTGGCTCAATCCTAAATTTCACGCAGAACACAGCGTAAGAAAATCTGATCAAAACTTTACTTTTGAAACAATAACGTTAGCGATTACAGAAATTTTTTTTTTAAATATTCAAGTGCGGTTTTTTTTTTTTTTTTTTTGTCGCTTAGTGTATACATATAAATCTTATAGTATGTCTTCTATACATATTAAAAAAAAATGACAAAATATTTATTCCAAAATTATGCCATGCAGCATTTTTGTAATATTATTCAACAGAGAAATAAATTTCCTTAATTTAATTTAAAGAGAGAGAAAATATTTGTTAGAAATAAGAATTAATACAGGGTTCATACAGATCTTGAGATTCCTTGATTTTTCTCTATCCCTAATTTTCTCTACCAATTTTTATTAAGAGAAATGCTTATAAATTTTAAAAGAAATTTATTATTAAAAAATAATGCTGTATCATCGCTCGAAAAAAAAAAGAAAAAAAAAAAAGTGTCTACAAAACTTGTATAAAAATATATAACATGCTGCATATACTCCTTAACTACATTTCTTGCGACCATGGAAGCCTCTACTCAAGTGCGGATCCAACGAGTCTACTAGTAAAATAGGGGAGACAAGCTTTTCGTTGAGAGAAAATAAGCGATAAGAGAATACCGAATGACTGGATGCTTACTAAATTCAAACCTGTTGGTCAACTTGGAAACCCTACAAGATTTTCCACTCGTCCTCACTGCTAGGCATAGGAAACGTGATTACACTATACTGTGTTATGTTATTATTAATATCAGTTTTACTTGTACTTTAACACTCTTTCACTTCTGACACTTTAGTTTTAAAAGCGAACAATAGATAATTTATGCCAAATATTGACATAAATTATCTAGCTATTAAACAACAGCAACAAATAAATAAATAAATAAAGCAGGTATATAAATTGTGTTTATCTTTTTTTTTTTTTTTTTTTTTTCAGAAGTTATAAAACTTGAAAATTATACAAGAACAAATAAAAGGTTTTATACGAATATATATTCTGCTATATAAATTTTCCTTGACGGAAAATTCTCGATAGTCATAGAAAAGAATAACTAATCCGACCTGTGGAATAACAATTTCTAGTAAAAAGAAATCTTCAGAAAGAAAATAAGCTAATCTCATGAAAAGAAAACTTGTAGTTTTATTTCCATTATTTTCTGAAAGATCAAAACATTACCCATGAAAACTCTCTATTGTGTAAATAAAGAGCATTGTCTGTTTTTCAAAAAAGGATTATTTTGATCATATAAAATTTAGTCTATTTTTGAATGATATAAGCTAGCATTCAATAATTATTTTCATCCTATAACTATTAAGCTTCTTTGAAAGATGTAAACTAACAACCAATGACGATATATGGAACTTTTAAAATAAAATAATTGTTGAACTTTATAAAGTGAAAAATATAATAAATATCTACTTTTATTAATATTAATTTATTACATATAAATGTGCACTGAGAAAAAAAAATATATACTGTCTCTAGAATGAACAAGAAGCCATTTTCTAAATCCCTTAACTAGAAATATAGATTTCCGAGCTATGCATATAAGACACGCTAATAAACTGAATAGGCGAAATGATCGAGAATTTCTATTGTACACATTTCTAGATGGTGAAACAATATTCTGAATACTCTAAATATTCTGAATCCTTTATATTGCGAGAAATTCTCGCATGATTTTCTAGAATTGGGTAATAAACCAAGATTATAGTTGCAGAAACCCGCCTCTTGTAGTCTCGTTTATTTGCAGAGATTTTTTTAATAACTTTGCCCTCGAGAATATAGGCAAACGCTCTAGAATTCTAATAGTGGCTTCTAGAACTCACTTTCCAAGTGGACTAGAATTTATAAGGATGACATGGAACTATTTTTTTCTAGAGCCACAATTTAGATTCTAGATGTCAGTTACAGAACTTTTTCTCAGTGTGTATGTGTGTGTTTAATATATAAAGCTGTATTACAACATGCTCTATGACAAATACTCATACTACATGAATTAAAATAAAGAAAATGAACATTTTAAGTCCAACATAAAACTAGACCTGCCAATTATGCTAATTTATCCGTAATAGTATAAGGCCATGCCTTTTTTTCCACACCAGTATATTTGTAAAGTAACAGTCTTCTTATTTAATTGTGAGTACACATTACTGAATATTACTCTACAGATTTACTGGTGTGAAAAAAAGGCGGAGCCTAACTCTATTACTAATAAATTAGCATAATTTGCAGGTTTACATAAGACATACAGAAATACAGCAAGGAAAAAGATGATGAAAGTGAAAAATTCAAGAAAGAAATGTAATTAATAAAGCATAGAAGTGAGGAAAAGCAATCATGTATGATTAAAATCTCAAACTCTGGAGGCCATGCCATACCACTCATCATCACATACCTTATAGTTCACATCTGTAAAGATCGAGTTGAGGGAACAATAGAAAAATGTATTCCATGTTTTGGATTTCATCCTGCATCGGAGCACTGGGAAGGGGGGAGGGGGGCGTGTCAGTATATTTGAAAAGTTAATCATTATTTCTGGCATGTCCAGAAAGGATTTGTTTCAATTTAAAAGCGTCGTTAATATTTCTGCTTAGATTTTCTTACAACAATGGAAAAAAAAAAAAAGAAATTTTCTAATATTATGAGTTGAAGATAAGTCACTTTGTCAGAAATTTATTGTGTATGTGCGTGTGTGTGTAAAATAACTTAAGCGTACGTGTAAAATCTTCAAAAAAAATTTTGGACAGTTTAATACGATTTTTTATTTATTTATTTTATTTTTTTTTTTTTAATTAATTTCTATCTCATGTATTGGCAGAAACTTTTTACGTATATACTGTTCTGTAAAAATAATGATTAATGTTTACAACTCATGTACCGTAAAATGAGACTTTGAAATAACCATAAAACTTCCGTAGTGTAATCGGATGGACGCTGCTATGCTATAATTAGTTTCCATTTACGAACAGACTATATCTCAGCTTCTTGTCAGATATAAGCAACAAATTTTCTATGTATTTTATTTATTTATATATTTTCTGAATAGACCTAAGAACCTTGTTTGCATAAAAACTTCTACATTTATTATTTAAATGCTTAGTAAAACATTGGTAGTGTTTCGACCAGCGGGTGATACTAGTTTCCATTTATACGGGATAGAAATTTTAATTTTAAAAGAAAACCTTATGTGACGACTACCTACAGTATTACTGTATTATACGACAGTAGTGTCTCCTAGTGGATAAAGGAAAAATTAAACCGAAACAAGCTTTTTAGGGAATTTCACAGCAGAAAAAAGAAAGTATACAATGTGACTCCATGCAAAACGGGGAGAAAAATGATTTAAGGTGCTTGTGTCTGTATAATTTGGTTACGCTACTGTAAAACAAAATTATTGATTTTGTTCGTTTTGTCATAGAGCAGATTTTACAAATAATTTCTATGCAATTAAATTAATCGTAACGAAAGTATTGTCTTTTTTAGAGTGAATGTAAAGTAATTTAAAACATGTATTAGGCTTTTAATAAAATTTTCGGTACAAACGAACCAGTAAAATTTTCAGTAGGGGATCAAATTTATGTATTCATGATATTTTGTTTTTAATTTTTGAACCCTTTGGGACGCAGGGTAATTCCGATCATTTAAATTACACCGCCACTGAAATTTACGAACAAAATTAAAATAAAAGAAATTTTAAATTTTCAGGTTTAAAAAAAAAAGAGCCTTTTCTGCTGTGTTATAAATGTAAATTTTTGCTAAAAAATTTCCGGAATGAGTTTTTTGCACATGAGAGTTAAAATTAGGTGTTCCATTAGCGGAAACACTGCGACTGAAAGGTTAAGGGTATAGGAAAGGTTTGACGTTTCCCCGCTTTCCAAGAACAATAATAAAAAGATAGATTTCGAAATAACTATCTGTACATAAATTAATACTTAATATTTTGATCCAAATCTCTGTATAAATCAGATGATAAATTGTGATTGCATGACACAAAAATGCTAAAATATTTAAACCCCCCTCCCCCCCCTTCCCCCCCCCCCAAAAAAAAAAAAAATGCCTAAGAGCATTTTTGTAATTTAAATATTTTCATTGAATACAGAAATAATATTATCTTAACTGCACTTAATGTGAGAAGAAATATGCTTGAGAAAAAAAATAAAGAATTATAACATGATCCGTCCGGTCCTTTTTTTTTTTTTTTTTTTTTTTTTTGACTAATATCTGTTATTAAATTCGCCGCCGATAGAATTGAAAAGAAAGTTATTGTTCAAAATTGTTGGGTATGGTCCTTGAAAAAAGGCATTTCTGTGCTAACCATCACAAAAATATATAAGTCTTTAAATAAAAAAAAAAACTGATCGTTGAGTGTATTATGCTAGCAATAGACTTTTAAATAAACTAGCAATTTCAGAAACGTTCAGGAATGCATATAAATTTTGTTTCGAAAAAAGAAAAGGTGTGCTTTTTATATTACTACATAAAGTATAAAGTTAATCCAAAATTAAACAGGTCAAGAATAAATAAATTACTTTATATAAATAAATTTGCTATATAAATTTTCCTTAGCAGAAAATTATAGATGCTCTTAGAAAAAAAACTCTATCTAATTAAATCCTAGCTCATACACATGTGTCGTTAAATATCATTTAGAAAAATGCCCACATTTCCTCAGATAGTTGATATTTTTAAATTCTAATTTCAGTATGTTATGTCTAACGTAGTATATCAAGTTTTCTAATACAGATATTGCTTTGGATTTAAAATCTTGCATATTATAGACAAAAAACGAACGAAAAATTGTTGACGCTATTAAAGAAACCATATTTCCGTTCATATAAACTCAATTGTCATATAAATTACGAAAAATCTTTCTCATAAGCATATGCTATAGCCCCTGTGGCAGAAATTTATTATGCTTTCTGCGACAAGCTTCATCAACACCAACATCTTTCTGCAGGAATAGTTTGTGAAATTAACATTTACGAATTCAAAATAAATTATTTTTAAATAGTAAACAATATTCAGCATAACCGATGTATTTAAATTTTAACTAGGCACAAATGCATATATCTGCACTATTGCAAGAAAACACTTTTTTTTTTTTTTTTTTTTTTTTTTTTAAGAAAGGTGAAAATAAATCTATTGATCTTAATTAATTTAAAGTTTTTGTTCACATTAATGTACGATATTGTTTATAAAATATTCAATGAATTCAAACCATAAAATGCAGTAACACATCAAAAATAATCTGCAAATTTTTTTAAGTCATTTAAATCATGAAATGTCTAAATTAAATAAATGCTACAAATACTTTTAAAATTTCGCTCCTTTTTTTTTTTTTTTTATATTAAACGTACATATTTAAATACACAAATGCACTTTTTTCATAAGGTGGAAACTAAACAACATAAAATATAATACAGAACTCAAAATTAAAATACAACAAATTAAAAGTAAAATTTAATACAGAATACTGAATATTATAATGAAATATAAATAATTTACAACATTTATAGTTTTTGAGATTATTAGAAAGATGCACGATAACATTCTGATACACAAGATTCATTTTTTGTATTATATACAAATAGTAAAAGATGTGTATTTGAACTCTAAAAAATGTAATTTGACATTAAAGAATTCAGAATGTGTAAGTATACCATCATTTAAATACATAATGTAAAACAGAATACAAGATCAAAGTAACACAATTATAGACAAAGCATAGTCGAAATATTTTTATAAAGAATGGGGCAAGTGAAATATTTAATTTTTAAGGAAATGTTGAAATCTGAAATGTAACAGATTTCATTGATAAAATCTATAATAGAAAATAATGTTTACACATGAATGAAATAAATAGAAATCAATTAAAAGTAATATTTGATATTGATATCTATACGAATAAGTAAATAAAAATAAATAAATAAAAGCATTTGCTGTTTAATTACTATTTATTCAAAACAACTACAATTAGATAAAATTCCTTTCGCAAAAAAAAAAAAAAATCAACAAAACCTTTGGTTTGATTTTTATTCAAAATAACTATTTAATTTGCAATATTTCAATTAAAAAATAAACATTTTTAGTTCCCCATCATACTATAGGTATGGGGAACTTAGGTAATCGTGAAAAATTTCGACCTCGGTTTTTTGACTTTTCTACACGTTTTCAGGTGTGAGGAATCCGAAAATGACAAAATTTCTATGGTGTCTGTCTGTAGGGTGTCTGTTAGTCTGTTAGTCTGTTAGTCTGTTAGTGTGTTAGTCTGTTAGTGGGTCAGTCCGTTAGTTTGTTAGTCTGTGTACACGATATCTCAAGAACAAATTGTCGCATAGAGGTCAGATCAGTTTTAAAATATTACTTTCGACACTGGCAAGAACCCTATTCATTTGCAACATTCGATTTTAAAAACTTCGTAAGTTATTCGAAATTTACGATTTTCTTAACATGGGAGAATAGGACAAAAAATCACTTAAACGTGCATTAAATGAAAACTTTTTACTGTAAAAATGTCAGACCAGTTTTAAAATATCAGTTTTGATGCCGGAATGAACATCAGTAACTATAAATATGCTACTTTGAAAATTTCGCAAGTTACTGGAAATTTACGAATTTCTTAACATTGCAATATAGGGGAAAATTTCACATAAACGTCAATTTTGAGAGATATTTTCATCGTAAAGATGTCAGACTACTTTTGAAACATTATTTAGGACACTGGCATGAATATTAATGACTATGAATTTTCCAATATAAAGATTTCGTAAGTTATTGGAAATTTACGAATTTCTTAACATGGCTGAATAGAGCAAAATTTCACATAAACGTCAATCTTGAGGGATATTTTCATCGTAAAGATGTCAAACCGCTTTCGAAATAATATTTAGGATACTGGCATGAATATCATAGACTATGATTTTTCCAATTTAAAAAATTCGTAAGTTATTTGGAATTTACGATTTATTTAACATGTCAGAATAAAGCAAAATTGAGCATAAACTTCCATTTTGAGGATCCTAAATACGTTAGACAACTTCAAAATTACGTTTATGATATTTGTTTGAACATGATTGAATACAAATATTCTAATAGGAAAATTTCGTAAATTATTCGTAATTTGCGATTTTATCAACATAGCGAAATTGTAAATTTTTCATATAAATATGAATTTGAGGATTATTGCATTGGAAATAGTAGCATGAAAACTAAACAACGAAATTGACCCCGATAAAATAAATTAATAGATTAGAATAAGATAAATATATCGAAATGAACGGTGGATAGCCTATTAAGCGGGGATTTCATTCTGTCACTGTATGAAGCTTTGGTCAAATTGATTTCTTTTAACATTATTGCCGAAACGTCAGTGGAGGCCCTCTGTTGAGACTCAAAACGGTTTTGGGCTGTGTCTGTCTGTCTGTCTGTCGCGCGATAGCGGCCGCCAAAAAAGCGCTATTTACTTGAAATTTGGTACACATGTTCATGAGCCCCACGAAATCAGCTGTATAGTTTTTGGTATGTATTCCATTTGTAGTTCGTATACAGGGACACGCCAAAGGTTTTCTTATCATTACGGCCTGTGGGAGAAATTTATATGTATCACGATAGCGGCCACAAAAATCACGCTATTGACTTGCAATTTGGTACACGTGTTCATGTGCCCCACGAAATCTGCTGTATAGATTTGGGTGTGTATTCCATTTGTAATTTGTGTACAGGACACGCCAAAGTTTTTCTTATCATTACGGCCTATGGGAGGAATTTGTATGTACCGCGATAGCGGCCACAAAAATCACGCTATTGACTTGCAATTTGGTACACGTGTTCATGAGCCCAACGGAATCAGCTGTATAGTTTTAGGTGTGTATTCCATTTGTAGTTCGTGTACAGGGACACGCCAAAGATTTTTTATGATTACGGCCTATGGGAAGAATCTGTATGTACCGCGATAGCCACCGCAAAAATCAAGCTATTGACTTCCAATTTTTGCCGAAATGTGAATGGAGGCCCACTGTTGAGACTCAAAAGGATTTTGGATTCCGTCTGTCTGTCTGTCTGTCATGCGACAGCGGCCGCAAAAAACACGCTATTGACTTGAAATTTTGTACACATGTTCATGATGCCCACGAAATTAGCTGTATAGTTTTCGGTGTGCATTCCATTTGTAAGTTCGTGTACAGGGACACGCCAAAGTTTTTTTTACCATTACGACCTATGGGAAGAATTTGTATGTACCGCGATAGCGGCCCCCAAAACAACGCTATTGACTTGTAATTTGGTACACATATTCATGAGCCCATTGAGCAAGCATTTGACGAAACTGATATAGATCTGAGACTGACCGCCTTGGCGAAAATAATGCTCCTTTTATACTTTTCTATCGAAAACAGACTGATCTGGAAAATTCTCGTATCACATCAGCCAATGAGATTCGAGCTTCCATATTTGGCATATCCCTAATAAGGATTTTCTCTCCAAGATCGCCAAAAAAATCGCCAAGAAAAGAAACAGTCTCCAAATTTGGCGCCAAATCCATTTCTTCCCTTATTGGAGCTTTTTAATGCATTTTTAAAGGAAAATTTGGCTATTTTAACGCTAAAACGACTATAAAGGCACAAAATTAGCATTTTATCAACTTACTAAACCTCTTTGAAAGAATTTATACAAAAATAAATGCAATTATTTACAATTTCGTAACACTTTATATCATATACAAATAGGTATACAAAGAGAGATACAACGGGGGGTTGAGGGGGCTGCCGCCCCCCTCAGGAATGTATTTGATTTTGGTAATAAGTCGATCGAATCAATATATACTATTATATAATAAGGAATAAATAAAAATGACCTATTGAATAATGTCTGATGCAAATAGGACGTTGAGGCTCCTGATCTGCAGATCCACTAGTAATATGTCTCGCACTAGAAATTTCTGAGAACATAAATATGATGGGGAACTGAGCAGAGTCCACCTATGCCAACTAGTTTAAAAATTCAAATGTTTAAAAAATGAAATGAACAAGCTGTAGAAACTAATGATAAGAGAATTTTTGTAAAGTAAATTAATATTTTTTTAACGACTTCATATGCTTAAACAACAAAATTTAAAGCTAAGAATTTTAATCACAATTAATATAATTAATGATTAGTAAAGAAAAAAAATCTGGAGTGACTCCACTCGACTTTCCGAACATTGAGTAACTAACAGTTTTGTAGATAAAATAAAGAAAGAGGAGTTGCTAAACAAACAAAAGAGAGAAAACCATAATAGAGTGTTTGAGTATTTTTCTCCATATATCACACGAGGTTTTATTTAACGCTACTGAACTTTGAGCCCATAGATCATAATGATAAAGAATTTTTCGTTGTGTCACTGTAAAAATCTATAAATGCTAGATTCACCAAAATGCTTATAGTTAGTGGAACAGTGATTTATAATATACATACAAATTTTCAGCTCAATTGAATAAGGCGTTTAGATGCTATCGCACTTTTAAAAATTTCGTCTCATAGGCCATAATGATAAAGAATTTTTTTTTTTGTGTCCCTGTAAAAAAATTGTAAGTGCTAGATTCACCAAAATCTATACAGTTGGTGCAAATGCGACCTATAACATGTGTACAAATTTTTTGCTCAGATTAATATGGCGTTTAGACGCTATCACACTTTTAAAAATTTGGCCCCATAGGCCATAATGATAAAGAATTTTTCTTTGTATCCCTATAAAAAAACTATAAGTGTTAGATTCTCCAAAATCTATGCAGATTGAGTATCTGTGACCTATAATATGTGTATAAAGTTTTTGCTCAATTGAATAAGGCGTTTAGATGCTATCGCACTTTTAAGATTTTGCTCCCATAGGCCATAATGATAAAGAATTTTTCTTTGTGTCCCTGTAAAAAAACTATAAGTGCTAGATTCACCAAAATCTATAGGGTTCGTACTATGGTGACTTACAATATACGTACCAACTTTCAGCTTATTCGAACAAAGCGTTTAGACGCTAGCGTGTTCACTCACAGACATACACACATACATACACACATACATACACACATACACACATACACACACACATACATACATCATCTCAAAAATAGTGGAAACGGACTCGGGGGACCTCGAAACGTATAGAAACATCAAAATCTCCAATTCGGATTTTTGACATGATTACAATACTTTCCTCACTATAGTGTTCGGAAAGTAAAAATTAGAGAAGTTACCATTTTTATAACTTAAGATACCCATTAATATTTATTGCTATGATCTTTTACTACATATAAAATGCTAAAAATCAATAAAGTATATTAAGATTAATTTCTTAATTTTCTATTTTTTGAAGCAAGGTTTGAAGCTTCATTTTTTATTAACACGCTTTTATTAGCGTCACCTGTATGTATGTATGTTTGTTTGTATGTATGTTTGTAACCACTCTGGGAGCAAACAAAAAATCTATATTGTAAAAAAAAGGCTCTTCGTACGTGATAAACATGGCTGCGAGGTAAAGAGCCGCTCTACGAACCTAAAGGTAAAGCGTTCGAGCACAGTCAGGGGAGATTTTTTAAAATGGTTTTTGTTTAAATTTAAATTATTTTAATTAAAGAGTTAAATGTATGTAAATATTATGGTGTGTCACTCATACGATTTTTTCTTACCCTGCATTTTAATACTAAGATAGATATTTTGTGCGTTTTAGTTCACATTTCTATAAAAGCGTGTTCTTTAATTTTTTAAAACTGTAATATTATTATTTTGCGTATAACTACAGACGTTACAAATTTCCCCATAATCTTATTTCTGTATATATTTGTGAAATGTATTGCATAGTTTGAACCAAACATTAAAATTAATGCAGCTTTAAAAAAAGTGCGTGTATTTACTACCACGCACGTATGCACGCTTCGCATACATTAAAGAAAAAAAATCACTAGATACAACTAATTTCTCGTGCGTAAATCAGAAAATGCATGTATGAAAATCAGCTCAGCAGCAATCCCGCACATAAAAAAAAAAAAAAATCACTGGATGCAGCTATTTTGTTATGCATGAATCTAAAAATGGATGAAATATGAAATTCGGAAAATGGTCGCAAAGCCACATTCTTTCGAAAAAACATCTTTATGCAATACAATAAATACACACGACACGAGCGGAAAGCGAGAGGCGAGAGTTTGGAGACACGAAAATGAAGTTCCGATGTGAAGAGGTTACCAGTGAAAAGTGTCGATACACCGAATTATATTACCGCATCGCGAATCGCTAATGCATGCCGGTATCAAAGCTAACCCAAGTGAGTTACATCCGCTTTATCTCCTCTCCTTTTTCAGAATTGAGGCGATCGTATCTGCAGAAATGAAAATTTGTTCTGCAGAACAGTTTATAAACCATTCTTTGAGTTTCTTTCTTTCTCTCTCTCTCTCAAAAAAAAAAAAAAAAAAATCACTTGAGTAAAATCATTCTGCAATAACATTTCTGTTTCTGCGACATTGTCGCCGTGTCGCCGTGTTTCTGCCACGGGGGCTATAGCTATAACTGATTTCAACCATTATTTTTTACAGGGTGATCCGAAAATTTTATATTTTTCATTAATTAGTGACTAATACCCTTTTAGCCTTCGGAACAAAACATTTGCTGAAATATATGTGGTATAACATGTTCTATTTACCGCTAAAATTTGAAGATAATCTCTGAAGGTTTTGTTTAGATATTCAGAAAGAAAGTTTGGATAGTTTAGTAATCGTTATCTGCCTTTAGGTTTTGTCTACCAGTGTATATAAGCGTGTGTGTGAAATAGTTTATAACCATACAGTCGGTAAAAAAAGTCTCCGAACACTAGCAAAAGTTCTTATATAAAAAAAGTACACTTAATACAGTTTTGTTAAATGAATCCCTGTCCAATCCTGTTCTTAGTCAGTCTAAAAACAGGATTCGACAAGGATTTATTTAACAAAACTGTATTAAGTGTACTTTTTTTATATAGGAATTTTTGCTAGTGTTCGGAGACTTTTGTTACCGACTGTACATGTAAAAATCTTACAATTCTTTTAGATAATTCAATATACTTTTCTTTCTAATATTAATTTCTGTTTTATGTATTTACAGACATTTTATTTTCATATATACTACTCTGTAAAAAATAACGGTGGATGTTACAGTTCATTGATCGTAACATGTGACGGAAAATGACCCTAAATCAGAAACAATCAGTTCGTCGTACAATCTAAACTTTAGAGTAAAATATTACAGCAAATAAAGTTTAAAAAGGTATAGCTTCACTGAGAAAAAATTCTGTAACTGACATCTAGAATCTAAATTGTGGCTCTAGAAAAAATAGTTCCATGTCATCATTATAAATTCTAGTCCCCTTCAAAAGCGAGTTCTAGAAGTCCCTATTAGAATTCTAGAGCGTTTGCCTATATTCTCCAGGGCAAAGTTATTTAAAAATCTTTGCAAATAAATGAGACGACAAGAGGCGGGTTTCAGCAACTGTAATCTTGGTGTATGACCCAATTCTAGAAAATCAAGCGAGAATTTCTCGCAATACAAAAGATTCAGAATATTCGGAATATTCAGAATATTGTTTCACCGTCTAGAAATGTGTAAACAAGAAATTCTTCCCCATTTCGTCTATTCAGTTTATTGACGTGCCTTATGCGCATAGTTCGGAAATTTAGATTTCTAGTTAAGGGATTTAGAAAATGGTTACTTATTCATTCCAGAGGAAGACGGTATAATTTTTTTCTCAGTGTTGTCTCCCCAAATATTATGGTTCTAGGTTGCACTGAGAAAAAATTACGTGACTGACATCTAGAATCTAAATTATGGCTCTAGTAGAAACAATTTCATGTCATCCTTATAAATTTTTGTTCCGTTTGCTAGAGTTCTAAAAACCCCTATTAGAATTCTAGATCGTTTTACTATATCGTGGCAGTCAATTTCTTTTAAAAGTCCCTGTAAATATATATGAATACAAGAAGCGAGTTCTAGTAAGTATAATTTTGTTTTATAAATCAATTGTAGGAAATCAACGAGAATTTCTAGCAACACAAAGGACTCACAAGATTCATAATATTGTTTCACCATCTAGAAAAGTGTAGACTAGAAATTCTCGATCATTTCGTCTATCCAATTTATTTGTTTACCTTGCACGCATAGCTCAGAAATCTATATATCTAATTTAAGGATTTAGAAAATGACCACTTATACTAGGTATATCTTTTACTACACTGTAAAAAAATCGGAAGCTTTTACAGCAAAATGTGCTGGCACCCATATTGCCAGCATATTCCGCTGTTAAATAAGACACTTTACATCGGAAACATCTGTAAAGAAAGACTCTTTTACAGTTGTTTCTGCTGTAAATTACTTCTTTTTTACTTTCCCCCCCTTCATGCACCCATATTGCCAGCATATTATGCTGTAAATCTACCGTTTTTTCTTACAATGTAGGTATACATTATACTAGGTAGAAAATGACTACTTATTCGTTATAGAAGAAAGAGTATATATATTTTTTTTCTCAGTGTACCGAATCTTCAAATTTTTCTGGGAGATTTAGCACATTTTTTCTAAATTAGTAATTTATGTTTTATTTATTCGTAAACAGTTATTATTAAAAAAAAAATCAGATGATGTTTTAGACAGCGAGTAATTAAATCTTCTGTTTAAAAAAAATGCATATATACATGAGGAGCAAACATTCAAACCGTGTTTTCTCCTTCAAATACAATTTTTCAGAAAACACAAAAAACTGATAAATTAAAAAATAACCCTTCTTAGACCCTAATTATCATTTGTTTAGTTGTATTATTGGTTACCAGGAAGATCTGTAGGCATACTTTACCTAATAAACTTAGAGTTAATTAGAAAAATGCATTTGATGTTTGGAGAAAGCATGTTTTGACCGAAACACAGAGGAGAAAACATGTTTTGAATGTTTCCAATGTGGACAAAACAATTTTTGAATGAAAAAATATGTAACTCGCATATTGATGAAATAACATTCTTAATGAAATACAAATAATTAACAGAACAGACTTTGTTATGTAATTATAAAATTAAATTAAATATTTACACGTGAAAAATCATCCTGCAAATTGTAGGGAAGAACTAAAATTTTTAAGCATATTTGAAATTTAAATTTTTAAACCAATATCTTCACATAAGCAATTGCATGCTTCCTCTGTTTCTTCATATTCTACATGAAAGTTATTAGTAATGATATCTTTATACCATTTAAAATCAGGCTTATTTTTTCACTCTTCACCATACATCAATTTTAAAAGTTTGTCTACGTCATTTTTCTTTTCAAGTGATATTCCATGACTCAGAGGAAGACATTGTAAGACAACATTTCGTATAATAGCAGTATTAATCCCCTTCCTAAAAAGTAAAAGTTTTGCACCAGATTGTTCTTTTATATCTTCGAATTTATAGTTTTTGAATCCTTTGACCATCACACTTTCTCTATTTTTTTCTAAAACTATTCTTTTCAATTCTGATATGTATGGGAAATTTTTGAAATAAGCATTAAGTGATTTCGTATTATAAAGTTTCCAATCAATCCCCAATATTTTTACATCACCAACTTTCTGATACAGTTCATAGTTCTGTTCTTTTGATGTTATTGTTTCATTTTTTCTGAGGATCTTCTCAACACGACCGAATATACGATCTGCTGGAAGGAAACTATGTCTTCTGACAGGAAAGTACAATACTATATTTTCAATGCTTGACGTTGTAGTGTACAGAAAGTGCAATAGCATTTGAAGAACTATGTTATTCTTATTTTGGGCAATACAACCATCACTAAAGAGCCGCAAAGATTTTTTACCTTCAAGGTCCATTTTGTTTAGGTGACAATATAAAGCCGACGATATTTCAGTGCTGCCTTTGCCTGCTAACTCCTCAGACCAAGTATAAAATGTTGTAATTAGACCATCCGAACTCATTATGCATAAGCTGTAAAAGTTGAATTGCCTTAAGTAATAGGCATCTTGAATATTTGTTTTTGGCAGATGTTGAATCTGTTGTAAATCAAAACATAAACTAACAACTGATTAATCTATTTTTTCTTATATAATGGAATAAAATGCATTGGCTCTTAGTATATGAATTCTTTTGTCAGTCATATGATCAACTTTTTCTGTAGACCCTGCAGGACAGGACTTTATTTTTTGGTCAAGTAAAGAACACGTGCTGCAAATATCACTAGAAGGAGACTTAAAGCCTATATTAAATTCATTTATGAATATTCTCCTGAACATAGCAAAATTAACTTTGTCCAGATCGTCGTTGCAGTTCTTGTTGTAAACTTCATGCAACTTCCTTATACTTAATGTACAGTGCAAGTACAATCGCTTCGATTTTTGTCTTCCATAATGACTTTCTGATGCCTTTAAGTTTGAGATGAATTCTCTTACCTTGTTTTTTTTATTAATGCTTAAGTGGCTTTTTCAATCGCCTCCTCTCTTTTCCTCAACAGGCTCACCAGCATGTACTTTAGCAACAATATTGGCTATCCTTGTACGACCTATTTTAGTTATAGCCATGAAATTGTTTTTACACACAGGAATTCTCCTACCACTGCTACTAGTAATAAAATAAGAAGCAGAAAATGCATGCTGTGAGCCAGATGATTGCGATTTATTTTGGGTTGGGTTATTAGGTCTACGTCGAGTTACATTTTTTGTAACAACCAATGAGGCTATAATAGAATCTTGTCGCTGTTTGTCCGCAAATTTGTAAAGTCTATCCCGAAACTTCTTAACGTCATTAGGTCTAACATCAGTGCAGGAAAAAGTATTACTAGAATGTTTGCATGGAGCATAAACGTTATCTGAAGATGCTGAATATCGTTTCTTTTTCGCTTCTTTTCTTTTTCCATCAATTCTCTGTCTTTTTCTAGTTCCATAATTAGAAGTACTCACTAATACACCACCTATTAATTCTTCCATTTGAAATTAAAAAAACACACTCCTCTAAAATGAAGAAAACAAGATAGAACTAACGAAATAAACAAAGATAAAAAGCTGGTACATGTACGAGTCACGCGACCAGAAAGAACAGTTCTGACTGGTCGGCTGGAGAAATCACAGTTACAGGCTGAATACAGGCTCTGGAGGAAACACTGTTTGATTGAAACCCCAACTTTCTAAGAGCGTTTATAATGTGATAAATTTTTTTTTGGTTTAAAAGAATAGTATAATTTTGTGCTAATTAATGTTGAGTTCACAGAAAAATTACTAACTCATTTTTTTTTTTATTTTTGGAGAAAACACGGTTTGAATGTTTGCTCCTCACATATATATTAATTTTACCTGAAACTTCTGGAAAAAAGTTTCGTTTAAGTGCATGCAACTATAAATTTAATTATTTGCAAGTAGTTTAGAAAAGTACATGTTTGCAAATTTACACCACAAAAAAAAAAAAAAAAAGCTAAGCAATTGTTTCGGGTTAAAGTAAAATAAACATGATATTTCGTCAGGCAAAATATTATGGAGCATTCAAGCGTAGAACGAAAATTGTAACCCCCCCCCCCGTATCTCTCTACCTATCTACATATATATTTGTGTGTATATATATATATATATATATATATATTTGTATATATATGTATATATATATTGATCAAAATAAATAGCCGCGGTCAATTACTTCAATCTGAAAGAAGTGTTGTATGTCTTCAATTCAAATGTATGATCTCTTTTTTACGGAATTTTCAGTTTTCATTATTATTTGTTGCTTTCTACGATTGCATGCAGATGTGATGTAATGAGATTGTTCCCGTATAGCAAACTTTCTCCAAAGAATTTCCTTATTATTTCCTGCGGAGGTCAAAACATGACGGACACTATTTCGCAACATCTGGTTGACAGACTAAGCGATTATTACTTCCATTACCCGACTACCGTAGGTACTGGAAGTATTGCATTCGGTCCAAAGATTCGATATCGAGATTTCACCTGATTTACATGTTTTAAGGTCTCCTTCGTTCAAAAAAATGGTTTTTGGCAATTGGTCAGAGTGTATGTGATCTGTGTATGTATCTGTGTATGTATATATATGGGGAATCTTCTGTCTATTAAATCTCGTAAATTAATAATGATTCAACTACCACACTTTGTAATTGAAACATGTCTGGTGTACAAATGAATTTTCCAATTTTTGGTGAAATTTAGATAAGCTGTAGTGGGACACCCGAAACCGGTAAGTTCATATCTCAAAAACGGCTCTAATGATTTTCTTCAAAATTGCTGTATAAACACTCTATTAGATACATTTTCGAATTATATAGTTGGTTAGTTAAGGAAAATTGATTGGCGTCCTGTATAAATAGCTGAATTTCAGGTCCTGCAAGTGCGTTTCTATCAAAACGGCTGTAATAATTTTCTTTTCAAACTTGCCATATTAACCCTCTTTTAAATATCCTTTTGCATGTAATTGTTCTTTTCTTGTCAACAAGTAATTATTCCATGGTTTAGTAAAAGTCGTATATCAAAAATGGCTCAAACGATTTTCTAGAAAATTGTTACATAAACACATTTTAGGTATGTTTTCTCATGCTATACTTGGTTATCGAAGAAAAATGAATAGCCATCCTGATCAGATAGATCGGTTTTATATCTCGGAAATTGGTGTATAAATAAATAAATAAATAAATAAATAAAATCTCTATAATTTTCTTTTCATTTCTTTTTCTTAAAAAAAAAAAAAAAATCGCTGTGTAAACTCTGTTTTATCTTTTTACACGTGTAATAACTTTCTCTTATCGGAAAATTTTTAGTTGTCTATTTCATTAGGTCAATTCTAAGTCTTCTGATCACATTATCTCCAAAAAGTGCATATAATACACGTAATAGTGGGTAATGGAAGTCGTGTGGTTGTTTCACACCAGATTTTTTTTTAAACTTTTCAACAAGGTTGAAAAGTGTTAATGACTTCGGTTTGTTTGTCTGTGATCTAACTTCAGTAAATATTCAGTGTTTTTCAAATTCACTATCAGATGTTCCCTATTGAAAATGGACTGAATACCTCTACTGGTTTGTATACAGGGCCAGAAAGTATTCCAAAGCATTGTGTTCTATGAGGGGTATTTTTATAAGCCATATATTAATAACTTTACTTTACACAAATTTTAGTGAAATTGAAATATGTTATTCAAGTTCACTATCCGATATTTTCTATAGAAAATAGAGTAAATACCACCACTGATTTCTGTACAGGGACTCTCGAAATTATTCCAAAACATTGCGTTCTATGAGAGGTATTTCTCTAAAACAAATTTTAATAACTGCACTTTGCACAAATCTTAATGAAATTGAAATACGCTATTCATATGCACAAAAGAATGCTTTCTATTGAATATAGTATGATTAGCATTAGATATACAGGGCTACACAAAATTATTCAGTTACATTAAAGGCTACTTATAGGAATTTGCTAGAAATGCATTTTCATTTATATTAACCATTTTTAGCACTTTCTAACAATTTTTAAGAGTGAATATGATTTCAATTTGTGTATCAGCCTGTCCCCAGCGACTATAAATATTTTCAGAAATTTTAAAAAAATATATATATTATTCAAGTTTACCATGAAATACTCCCTATTTAAAATGGCATTAATAGGTCCTGTACAATCGGTTTGTGTACAGGGACACCCCCCAAAAATACCAATTCATTCATTTTCAGGACAGACGTTTTTAGAAATCACATTTAAATAACTTTCTACTGCAAAAATCATAAAGAAATTGACATTTAATGCTAATATAATGAAATAATGTTTTGTATAGATTTTGTATAGCCCTGCAGATTTACAGGGCTACAATAAAATATTCAGATACATTATACAGCCCTTAAATTCTACAATTAGAATCTAAGGGCTGCATTTTCTTTTGCGTTAAGCATTTTTTATACTTTCCAAAAAGTTTTAAAAATGATTATAAATTCAATCAGTCTATCTGCATGCCTTTCAGTCCGTCTATCTGTCCGTCGTATGTTAACGTAAGAAAAGAACATTGAAAGTTGTAGGATACAACAAATACGTAAAGTTGAAAAGTGTTAATAATTAATGCGAGTCGCACTGTTTTTCATTCTTGTTTAAATTTATTTAATATATATATATATATATATATGTATATCGTAGAGGACATAGATATGATATAATGAAGTGTACCCTATACCAGAATACCCTATACCAGAAGTATAAATTTTCAACTTGAATGCTTTTCCAAAGAATGAGTCAATATTTTAATATCGGATAATTGATTCTTTGAAATGTAAAAATCTAAAATAAAACTATCGATTTTTTCTTTTTATCACCAGCAACAAGGAAAACAACAAAGATAAATAAAGTAAAAGGTAAAAATAGAACTAAAAAAATTCTTTGGTGTTGTCTATGGGGCAGAAAATTGACACTATTTCGACATACAGCGTAAAATTTCTCTCAGATAAAAATCGTCTGTTTTCATATTGGAAAAGAATACTAATTAATAATTTATACTACCAGAATTTTTCAAAGAAAATATTGAAACATTTTTGTGAGGGCTACAACATACAAATTTTAATATTCTGTCGTAAAATGTTGTGAGAAAACAAAAAGGAACTCAAGAAATCTTAAAATGCATACATACGCCAAAATCTCACAATTGGATTTTTTCATGATAGCAATGCTTTCCTTAAATAATACACGTTTGGAAAGTAAAAAAAATGCTATAAATATTACAGGAAAAAATATCCCTTTCTAATTTAAAAAATATATATATTTATTATTTTTATTTAAAGTTTTTCGTTTACCTTACTTTTTTTTTGCATCTGATGATTTGTTTGCTTCGTTTTATCTTTTAGGAAGAAGTGAGATAAAATATTGCATTTAAATTTATCACTTATAAAAAACACTTTGCATATTTGCATCTTCTTATCATTTATCTAAAAACAAACCCCGATGAAAGAAAAGCGAAATACAGAAAAAAATTAATCTGAATAACAGAAAAAACATTCCTTGTTTTATATTAATAATGAATGAATTTACTGAAACGTGTGCGATATTTAAAAAAAAAAAAAAAAAAAAAAAAAAAAAAACTCATTTTATGTTTTTTTAAGATATGATACTCTATGATATATATTTTTTGTAAATTATACTTTATTCATTTCTAAAAAAAGCTTAAAATATTGTTTATAAGTTTTTACGATACTATCAGTTTTTTATGTTTATGACTTTCTACTATCATTTAGGAAAAAAATAAATTAGATAGCATAAAAAATGTATTTTCTTTGGCATAACTTTTTACTAAGCTTGGAGAGTTTTTTTTTTTTTTTTTTTTTTTTTTAAGGAAAGAAAGAATCATGTATATTTTGTATTTTTGTTTTTAAGGATTTACTTTAACGACAATTTCTGATATATATATAAATATATATATATTATGGAAGAAAAGTAAAAATGCATGTTTCTTTTTATCATCAACCGCTTGTTTACTGTTTCTTTGTATATTCTTTTTATCATTCATAAGCTTTGAACTAAGTGTAAAAAAAAAAAAAAAAAAGAAAAAAAACTTAACGCCTTAGCTCGAAGACTGTGCACCAATGATTTTGTTAATATCCTTATACTTATACTTTAGATTTTTTTTTCTTGGATTATGTCATTTTTGTCGAAATAATAATTATATCTTTTTTCATAATAAAATTTTCAAACAGTCACGTGGTATTAGTATGGGAACTAATTATTCTTCTAGTGCGATCAATCTCTTCTCATTTTTCTTTGAATATAAGTTCACTGTAACTCATAATATCTGTTTACGTGTATACCGATATATTGATGACTTGATTATTTTTAATACCAATTCTGATATTTTTTTTTATTTAATATATCCAGATATTTTGAAATTAAATAAAGCCAATACTAATAATTTTGAAGCTGATTTTTTTGGATATTTTCTTTGTTTCAAAAAATAATAATTTATGTACTGATTTATATGATAAAAGAAAAAAACTTCATCTTCGTTACTAGCTGCATGCCGCATTGGTGTTCTATTTTGAGCCATAGAATTTACATAAATATAATAGTCAATCAACTTTTAAGAATTAGGAGACTATGCAATAAAAATTTTATTTTGGTAAACAAATATATAATTTTCAAGCTTTATTATATTATAAAAATTTATATCCTTTGAGTTTTATTTCTTTTTAAACTTAATGTAAATTTTTAGTGTCAGCTCCGCAGCTACTAGCTTTGCTTTGATTGGTGGTCCATATAGGTGTCCAGTGTGATGCTTACGACTTAAAGCCTATTGTTTTGGACGGTTGTATGCTGATGTTTCGAGTTATATAGTTCCACCAGACTTGGAAATATTTTAGATATCTATGGATACGGAAGAAGAATTTCAATTTTTGAAAAGTTTTTAAGCTGAAATGGAATTTTGCAGTTGTTGTCTCTTACAGGTAGTGAGTTTTCTTCTATTTTCTGGCAGGTTCGGGTGGGGGTATGTTAGTGCTAGCATTTTAATGTAAAAAATCTATATAATAAACGATTTTTAAATTTCAGTAAGTATCATTCATTAGCAATAGAAAATAAATCTTTAGAAATAAAATGCTTTTAAAATTAAACCCATTTCAGTCTTTATAACTTCAAGTTTTTCTTTACTATTCTCTTTGAAATACAATCTGGAGTATGCTAGCCTACATATCTTCAGAAACCTGCTAGTACTACATAGTTTTTTTAATAGTTGAGTTCCCACCTGCGGATGAAGAAAAACAGCATAATTGAAATTTTGAGCTGGAATAGTGTTAAATTTAACTAATTTTCTTGTTTATTAACATTGTTAAATTATTGTTCTTGTTGTTTTAACATTCCACTTTCATATCTTCACTTATCACAATTTAAATACAATGTTATATATATATATATATAAAATTATTAAAATGAATTTATATATAAAAATATAAGTTTAAAGACTAGAAAAACCAAAAGGAGAATTACAAACTAATGCGCAAAATTGCAGCAAAAGGAAATGCAAAACTTAAATGTAGGAATATATAAATGTAGGAATATATAAACAAATGAAAGAAATTAAACCCCTCAAAACTCTGAGATATTCATCAGGGAGGCCCCCTGAGTGTAGGGCTGAAAGAGAAGTTTCTGAAAGGACAGTAGCAATTAGCTAATAACTATTCTTAGCCCCCAACTTCTCACCAAACAGAAAACCACCAACAACTAAAGAGAAATCAAAACATATATATAATGTATAAAAATACTAAAACAGTTATAAAATTACATCGATTCATTTAAAAATATACAATACAATAAAGAATTACTGAAGGTAAACAAGAAAGTATAAAATGAAATAAAATAAAACCCTTCTTCGGCTGACGGGGCTACTCGTCGGTACTTAAAAATCGCCCTTGAATGAGGAAGTAGAACAAACCGAGATAGGAAAACTCTGGAAAAACACAGTTAAAAATTGGGACGGGTAACAGTTAATTTGCAAGGTGTTTTTTAGGTCTTCAAGAGCAAATTTTAAATAATTTTCATTATTGCGAATAGTACGAATTCTTTGAAGCTGTGCGAACATAATATTTTTTAAAACTTTTCTACGGATATTCATTTGTTTATATATTCCTACATTTATATATATATATATATATATATAATTTGATATCCTATTAAAAAAAATGAAAACATTAAAATGAATGAAGTTATTTTAACATTAAAATTTAATTATCTATATTTCAAGAGAAAACGATTAAATAAAATTTAAATAATCTGGAGTCACTCCACTCGACTTTTTTGACATTAAGTAAGTAATGGTAGTTTAAATAATTTAAATTAAGCGAAATATGAAATCAAACAGCTTAATCGAGTGAGGTGTTTAACGCTATTACACTTCAAATAATTTGAGCCCATAGGTTGCAGTAATAATAATAAAATTTCGTTGTGTCCCTGTAAAAGTCTATAAGTGTTAAATTCATCAAAATCTATAGAGTTCATGCGATGAGGATGTATAACATGTGTATAAATTTTAAGCTCAATCGATGAGGCATTTAGACTTAAGCGCTATCACACTTTAAAGAATTTCAGCCATGCTCATAATGATACACAATTTTTCTTTATGTCCCTTATTTATGTTTCTTTATGTAAAAAAACTGTAAATGCTAAATTCGCCAAAATCTAAGCAGTTCGTGCAATAGGAAGCTATTACTTATATATCATTTTTCCGCTCATTCGATTAATATATTTAGATGCTGTTGCATCTTAAATAACACAGACCGACAGAAATGAAAGTTGACAAAATTTGATTTGATGATTTCAGCTGATCTTTATGTTTTTTGATATGCTGAACCCGAAATGGCAGCCCATTTTTCTCTATCACGTATAGATTTTTGTCAATACAGGGTGTTTCCGAAACGATTTCTTACATATTCCATCATAACAATCGGTTGGTTGGTTGATATGGCTTTAAGTCGCACTAGTGCTTCACAATTTCAACAATAGACATCTGTTATTAATTAATCAAGGAAACATACTATAAAACTTACTATATAATTATAGTGGTGGAAGAGTAATGGAAGAAATTGTATAGGCAGGCACCCTGTATTGACAAAAATCTATTCGTGATGGAGAAAAACTGGCTTCATTTTCGGTTTCAGCACACTAAAAAACATAAAGATCAGCAAAAATTATAAAATCAAAATTTTACATGTCGACTTGTGTAATTTGAGCCTATAGGTTATAATAGTAAAGAATTTTTCTTCGTGTTCCTGAAAAAAAAACTATGGCATCTAGATTTACCATAATCTGCAGTATATGCAATAGGATGAGAAGCTGTTACATATGTATATAACTTTTCTTCTTATTCGATTAATACGTTTAGATGCTGCTGCACTCAAAATAATTTGAGCCTGTAGGCCATAGTAGTAAAGAAATTTTGTTCGTGTCCCTGTAGAAATAGCTGAGATCTAAATTTACTAAAATCTATAAAGTTCGTGCTACGATGATCAATGTTATACTTACCAACTTCCAGCTCATTCAAACAAAGCATTGAGACGCTATCATGTTCACTCACACACATACACACGCACCTATACACCACGAAAAATCGTGTATAATCGTATATATATCTCAAAAAGCAGAGCTTGTCTTAAGACCAAATAGGGAGATGTACAACTAGACATCATGACAACTAGAAATATAAATTTGAAACGTTCTATGACGATTAGTTTTAGAGCTGTTCGCGATACAAAAACCATTTTGTAAATCATGATTACAACACCTTCTTTGCATAGTTTAATGTTCGGAAAAAAAAAAATATTTAAACGAGATGAAATTTGCTTCCAGTAATACTCACAATTAAGTAACAAGTAAAAGCAATACTTAATTACGAAACCCAGTAACATTTTTAATGAAACTAAATGTAATAATATTATATTTTTAAAAAAATAAAGAACACCCTTTTATTGAAACGTGAACTAAAAAGCACAAAATTTCTATCTTTATAGTATTAAAATACAGGGTAATATAATATCGTGTGAGTGACACACTATAATGTTTACATCTTTCATTAAAAAAAAAATAATAATAATAATTGATTAATTGTTGTCATTCAACGTTTTACAGATACGGCCAAATCCTGTGCCACATACGATAGAGTTTTATACATATAGATTTTGTTGTTTGCCCCTAGAACCTGCCCCTGATGGGATTGGAGCATGGAAACACTTGTATGTAGTACCGTCATCGACTATGAAGTCGTGTGCAAAATTTCAGGCCAATCGAACGAACAGAAGTGGTCGAAAATTGAATTGCAAAATTCCGTTACATATATTAATAGTTACATCATATCAAGTTAATAAAAGCATGTTCAATGAAAGCGTGTTAAAAAAAAAGAAAAAAAAAAAAAAAAAAAATGGTTTGCACGTTTTTATTTGTTTATTTGATATAATAAGAAATATATTCACTTACTTATTTTTGGCATCAATTTGTTTAACTCTTTTAAATAATTTTAAAGTTAAAAAAAATGGGGTTTTTACTTAATACTTTGCCCCTTGAACCTGCTCCTGAAGGGATAAGCGCCTGGAAACACTTGTATATAGTATTGTCATCGATAATGAAGTCGTGTGCAAAATTTCAGGTCAATCAAACGACCAGAAGTAACCGAAAATTGATTTCCAAGATTCCGTTACATACATTAATAGTTATATCATGTCAAATGAATAAAAATGTGTTAAAAAGTCTAGAAATTACGTAATGTTAACTGAATAAATAACATAATGAAGGAATGAGAAATAAATAAGTTAGAATTAAACAAAAACCATTTTTAAAAAATCTCCCCTGACTGGGCTCGAACGTTAGACCTTTAGGTTCGTAGCCCAGAGCTTTACCTCACTTCACGGAGGGAAAGTCTTTTTTTACAATATAGATTTTTTGTTTGCTCCCAGAGCGGTTACAAACATCCATAAAAACATATATACAGGTGAAGCTAATAAAAGCGTGTTAAAAAGATGTTTCAGAATGACAAAATAAATAAATAAATAAATAAAATAAAATAAAATAAAATAAAATAAAATAAATAAATATAAATAAATAAATAAATATAAATAAATATAAATAAATATAAATAAATAAATAAATATAAATAAATATAAATAAATAAATAAATAGATAAATAAATAAAAATAAAATAAAATAAATTGTACAATCTAGCGAGTGAAAGCTCAATTAATATTTTTTGAACAATTATATATTATATATTATTTTATTAACATTTGACTCCAGGCAAAACATGAATGTTACTGTATACAGAGTGTATTAGACCCGATGTATGTAGGGGAAAGTAGCCCAAAATGATCCTAGCGGGCAAAACGATTCACATATATTTTCTTCGAAACAGGTGACGCTATATACCGAGTAACACATAAACTAATAGTACCAAGTCAAGAAGAAGCAATGGCGGTATTCAAACGATTGCTGTGTTACGCGCCTGAATGGAATTCTTTGAAAAAGTAGGTTTTATAAAATCTGTTATAAGTTAAACAATAACTTTCCTATTTATTAGATACACAGTCTTTCATGTACAGAAATATGACTTGGTTTTGTTAATAAAATATACTTTTAGATATATATTACACTTGCTAATTTTGTTGTGTTTCTCAGCGTCATCCAGTAATATGACCTAAAATGGATGGCCATGTTGTCGGGTAAAATTATCCATTATATGAATAGTTTTGGATCCATTATGTGGATCGTTATGAATCAATTATTCGGATCGGATGTGGCAGAAATAGGCATTGTTTAATTTATTTATGACTCTTTTGGGGGTCTATTATTATAGTTATTATTTTTAAATCATAATTTTCAAATATTCCATTATCTTGTTTTTTTTTTTTTTTAATTGTAAAACGACGATAGCTTTCATACCCCAACCCTACCTCCCGCTCCTCAAAGTCTTTTTCTAGTCAACGTCGTTTTATTCCTTCCGGTGTTAGCCTTTTTTTTTTTTTTTTTTTTTTTTTTTAATACTTGACATTGTGAGTTTTTTTGTTTTCATATCATGCTTTTTCCTATGGAATTTTGACTCTTTTTAACACGTTTTTATTAGCTTCACCTGTATGTGTGTTTGTATGTATGTTTGTAACCGCTCTGGGAGCAAACAAAAAATCTATATTGTAAAAAAAGACTTTCCTTACGTGAACGCTGTGGCTGTGAGGTAAAGCTCCGGGCTACGAATCTAAAAGTCTAACGTTCGAGCCCAGTCAGGGGAGTTTTTTTTTTTTTTTTTTTTTTTTAATGGTTTTTGTTTAATTCCAAATTATTTTATAATCACACTGTAATATGGTGTGTCACTCACACAATTTTTTCTCACCCTACATTTTAATACTATAAAGATAGATATTCTGTGCTTTTTAGTTCACATTTCAATAAAAGCGGGTTTTTTAATTTTTTAAAAGTACAATTTTATTTCCCGTGTATTTCACATTCTAAAGTGCGGTGTCGTAATTAATTTTATACCCTTTATTTTGTAGATAAGAAGCAATTTACAAATATTTTTAAATAAAGGATCATTTTGCCCTTTAGTGAGGGTAGAATTATCCTTTGGACCTTTTTTCAAAAATCTATTCTTTTCATTACTCAGTTTCAGTTTTAAATATCATTAAAGTACATTTATAATGTAAAATCTAGAATAAAACACACTAGCAAAGAGCCGAAGTTTTATTTAAACATTTATGTTGTTTTACATAAGTTTTTCCCTTAAGGGGATAATTTATGCCACATTCCCCTAATTTTTGTAAGTGTTTCACAGAAAAGAAAACTAAAATTGTAATTTTAAATGTTCATTAAAAATTTTTAAAAATCAAGTTAAACTTAAAAAAAAAAAAAAAAAAGTTATTGTCCCATTAATAATTGTTATATAATAGTTATGGTATATTAGATAGCGTCAGTTTTAAATAGATTTTTTTTATAAATTTCACTTTAATTTATATTAATTTATTTACTTTTAAAGAAAAAAAAATAACTTACAATTCAAATTACATAACAAGGAAGTGAAAAAATTTGCAAAATTATATTTTTAAATTGCGTGTTGATATAACAGTTTTTTTTTCCTATATTGAATATAAATAATTTAATATTAAAAAATAATTACTTGTGATTCAGAAGAGGAAAATAAAAATAATAAAAAAGCATTTTCAAAAATACAATTTAAATTAGCTCTACGTAGTTAACGGATTTTTATTGGAAGTAATATATATATATATATATATATATATATATATATATATATATATATATATATATATATATATATATATATATAGTTATGACAATCACATGGAATTTTTTTGCTCAAAGAAATTAAATATAGAAGATTAGAAAAAACAAAATAAATACAAGAAATGGAACATTTCACAAGTGAAAATTTGACTATTATTATTGATATTTATCTGTTTATTTGCTTATTTTTGTTTATTTTTTGTCGTTAATAATATGCAAATTTGCAAGAAAATAATAACGAGCAAGAAAACAAGAATGCAGGGAGTGTTAGTGTAATAGACCAGAATGTCATTGATTTTTTTAAATATTTTACAAAACAATGAAAATGTAATTTATGATGTCCATTAAAGTTAAAAAAATTCTTGTTTAAATTCAACTGAAATGAGTAGTAATTTACGTTCTAATTATTGTTTCACGATATTAAAGATTAGGTTATATAAGATAGTTTTTAATTATTATTATTATTATTATTTATCTATTCATTTATTTATTTTCTTTTACTTTATTACATTTTACTTTTACTTTTACTTTTTTTTTTTTTTTTTTTTTTTTTTTTTTTTTTTTTTTAATTTGACTTTTATTCTAGATTGTTTGGTTTACTTCTTGAATACCACAACATGTGTTATACAAATTACATAAAATGAAATCAATGTATTTAAAGAAGTTTGAAAACAATATATTATTAAATTTCTTACTCATATTTTTTTTTTTTTTTTTTAATATTGAAAATAAAGAACGTTATTTTTGTGTTACTAATTAATTAAGTTTGCTTCAAACAACAACAACAACAACAACAAAAAGTAAAGTAAAATGTAAAAAATATAAAAAAAGCGTTATTAAAAATACAATTTAAATTAGCTCCAGGTACTTCTGGGATTTTGATTAAAAGTAAAAACAATTCAAAGTTATGAAACCGTATTTTCTTTATTATGATTTAAAAGAATATAAAAGACAAAGTTCTAAAAATGCAAAAGATAGAAGAAATGTGCGATCTGGCGAGTAAAATCAGAGTTATTATTTACTTATTTATTTTTTATCATTAAAAAGACATATTTGCCTTGAAGGTAAAACTTGAAAGTTATTATAAGTAGAAAAGATTGTTCCTAAAGAAATTAATTCTTTTAATGTTTCATTGAAACATAAAAAAGAATTTTATTTAGACTGTTCATGAAATATGAAAAGAAATTTTGATTATACTAAACTAAAAAGAAAATTAAATGTCATGCCAGAAATTTTGTATGATGTATGAATGTATGAATGTATGATAGTTTCACTTGCAGATGAAATATTTTATAAATGTAGGTTTTATTTAACATTGTCTTTAATAAAAAAAAATATAAAAAGAAAAAGAAGAAGAAGAAGAAAAAGAAAAGAAAGGGAAAAAGTGGTAATATAAATTGAATATGGTAATATTTGCATTTCTGAAGAAGTTTCATAAAACTGCATTGTTAGAATTACAATTACGTTTTACATAGTAAAGTGCTAATCAAAGGTGACAGTTCCAATTTTTATTGCTGCCGCTATTTCCTTTCTATTAATTCTATCTTATTTCATCACAAAAGTTCTGTAAAAATATAGATTTTTGTAATGCAAAGTTTGGCAGGGAAGAAAAAAAAAGCATGTGCTGAAAAAATTGTAGGAATATAAAATTAATAAGAAAATTGTTTTTAGAAATATGAGCTTTATTAGAACTTTTTAAAGATAATTTAAATTCTAATAGTGTTAAAATTAGCTCCAAATAAACCTCAGATTTTAGCTAAAAGTAAAAGCAATTTAAAGTTATAAAACCTTATGTTTTATATATATATATATATACATATATATTATTCAAAACAAAATAAAAGCTTTAAAATTGAAAAAAAAAATTACAGACTTTTTTAATTCAGTCATAATTATTATTATTATTTAATTCAGTAATGATTATTATGCTTTTTATTCTTGTTAATAATTTGTTTAACTTACCGGTAAACAGGAATGTTATAGTATATAGAGTTATTAGGTCTAATAGATATAATATTTTTATCAATTTTACACTACATTATGAGAAAGTTAATAAACTTTTTAAAGTACGTAAACATACGTAAAATACGTTTAACTTACGCAAAGTTAAATAACGACGTTTACTAAAAGAAAAAAAACAAAAACAGGGTTTTTGTTTAAATTAATCTGAAAATAAAATTAATGTCACATGTTACTGTTATATTATATGATTTGATTGATATTTTGTTATTTTCCCTGTCAAATACTAAATTAGCATTAGATTTTTTTTCTATGTATTTTAGTAGTAGTAGTAGTAGTAGTAGTAGTAGTAGTAGTAGTAGTAGTAGTAATATGTAAACCAAATTGTATTGGACGAAATCCATAAATTTAAAGAAGTTAGAAGTTTTTTAAACGTCAAACGTAATTAATTTTCTTTCAGAATTAAATAGAAAATAAAATTAAGGAAAAAGGCCTCTAGGCATATAATTAAAATTAGTTCCAAATAATTCTGAGATTTCAATTAAAATTAAAAACTATTTACTCTTACGAAACCGTATCTTTTTTTTTTTTTTTTTTTTTTTTTTTTAACTGAAACTAAATGAAAACGAAATTTTAGAAAATGCAAAAATAGATGAGAAATTAGTAAGTTAGCGTGTGAAAACATAAGTATTGATTTTTTGTCACTAATGATTCTTCTGACGTACAGAAAAATATTAATTCTATGTATTTCAGGAAATATTAGGCACGAATATTATTATTTATTTATATGTTATACACAACAATAAAAAAATGTTCCCTTTGGATGTCCATTAAGAACGAAACTTTAATTTGTTTTCATTAAATTGAAAAATAAACTAATTTTCCCACTACTAGGGGGCTCTGCTGCCCCCTGCTCGCTTCGTTAGCGAACCGCCGAGGGAGGCTTCACTGACTGCTCTGACTCCCTTCGCTGAAAGAATCTTGCGAGGTTCTACCCGCCTATTCGCATTTCGGGAAAAAAAAAAAAAAAAAAAAAAAAAAAAAAAACGAACAGCGGCGGGCAGTAACTTTTTTTTAAATATAGAGAGAGAGAAAAAAAAAAAAACAATTTATTTATTTCGAAAACGTTTTGAGTTATAAAATGCTTAGTAAAAATTCGATTATTCGTAAGCTTGAAAAATTAGAACCCCTAATACGTATTTCGTTAAAAGTTTCATACGGTGGGAAAAAAAGAATAAATGGCCTTTCTAAAGATACCTATAGTTAAAAAATTGTACAATGTTTTTGTGTACAGTATTTTTTAAAAAATGAGTGAATGTCACAAAAAAAAAAAAAAAAAAAAAACAGAAAATTTAAAGCTTTTTTTTATGTTACAAAATATTAAATCGGTATCTTTTAAAAACGTTATATCAATGGAATTGGGAAAAAACAGCCTTTCGAGTTGTGCAGATGTATTTATTTGTTTACACATGAATGGAAGTTAAAAAGGAAACTTTTTTGAAGAAAGAGCTCACAATGCTAAGTTTCAGAAATTCTATGCGCGCGTTTCAAAAAAAAAAAAAAAAAAAAAAAAAAAAAAAAAAAAATTCCTAACTTCCGAAAATTTTTAAATCGGATTTCTATCTTTTTAGAGTTTGTTTCTTTCACCAACACCTACATTTTTAAGAAAAATAATTGATTTATCCTGAAAACATTTTTAGTTATAAAATATTCAGTAAAAAATTCGGTGTTTAGTAAATTTTAAAAATATCAATCGCTAATCCCGTATTAATCCCTTATTTTGTTAAAAGTTTCATACGGTTGGAAAGAAGATTAAATGGTCTTTATAATGTTTTTTTTTTTTTTTTTTTTGAACAATTAGTTTTTTTGCACAAAGCCATTCAAAAGGAGAGGGCCGAAAAAAAGAGAAATTTTGTACATCTAAAAATAAATAAATAAATAAATAAAAAATAAAAAATAAATTGAAAATGTGTATTTTTATATGAAAGGTTATCACAAATTAACATTATTTTTAACATTTTCTCCCATGAAAATGAAGAATAAGGTTTTAAAACAACTTTCATATAAGTTCATTTATGTTACAATGTATGTTTAAAATTTAAATTTAATTAAATAATCGTACACTACTATTTTATTTTAATTGGACTGTAAAAAGAAAGGTAAAACCAAAAGAGAATTTAATTTCGGAAGAAAAGTCTATTTTTTCTTTCTTTTATTTACACAATATTGTGGTACTTCCTGCTTTATTGGCGGTGACGTAATATTTAGTGGTAACATATTGATTGTCTTTCGATTTAAACAGACAAAAAACGTTAAAAAAAAAATAGATTATTCGTTTTAAAATATAAAGTTGCTTTATCTAGAAGAGTTATTGCATTAATTTCTTAAAATTTCTTTTCCACTTTTAATGTATAATATTTCTTTTCCACTTTCTTTCTTAAAATTTCTTTTCCAGTTTTTTTTTTTCTGTCAATTATACATTTATTATTTTTTAATTTGATGCCAGAGAGAAAAAAAAAATAATTAATTGTATTTTGTCTGCGAGAAGTAGATCTTCCCCTAATAATAATAATATTCGATACTTGATTTATTTTAACAATCCTCGTTTATAATGATCGATAGATGGCGCTTTTTCAGCTTTTGTTGTTAGTAAATATTATAGCCACGAGTATTTATTATTGTTCTTATTGTTATTCTACTTAATATTCGTACTATAATTTCTCCGCCATTACATCATAGAAAATGATTGCTTTTGGAAAAAAAATATTTCAGTTTATTCAAAGTTCGATCAGAAGTAGATTTTTAACTGAAGTTGAACAAATATTAGCTTCAAATCATCTGATTAATTCTTTACTTCCATTAGCCGAAGCAACTGAAATTTTAAATTTATCATTTGGAAATAAATGGAAGCTAAATTTTGGATTTCTTGGTCCTTTGGAGTTACACTGGAGCACACAACAGTATGTGTTATCTTTTGTACCGGATTTATTCACTTTTATTCAATAAATATGTGAAACTAAACATCGGCATGCAATGGCGGCTTAATGAAAGCCGAATTAAAGCATGTTTATTGTAATTTCACCTTAGCCCACCAGAGGGCGAGCATTTCATTACCATCGCGGATTAATATAAGGTTAGTTTTCTATAATTTAAAATATTTTGTCGGTGGCAACCTCTCATTCTTAGTCTATACAGATTCATATAATTCATTAAGTTCCTATTCATTTTTTTATTAGTTTATTATTATTTTAAATTATTAAAAATATATATTGTAGTTAGGTTTATTATAAATTATTACAATATAAAATAAATTAAAATAAGGAATTTTAAAGTTCAACTTGGCACAAAAATTTTGTTAAATGTGTGTTGGGGGATATAAAATTTGGAAGAACTCTTAGAATGTGATAGAATGGTTAAAAGGAGACTCGAAAGTTTTTGTTCTCAAAACATATGTTAGTTTATTTCTCAAAAGTTCAGAAAATTTCCGAAAAGCAATTTAATGTTTCAAAATTTAGCATGGAAAATTAGCAGCAATAAATAAAGAAAGAGGAAAGCAGCTCCTCTGGGTGTAATAAAGTAAAGATAAACATCTTTTGAGTGTCAAATTCTACGAAACCGTTCTATATGAGAAATTTTATGACATCTTAAAACTTTATTTTGCTGGAAGCGCAAGGGATTCGTTTAATTCCTGATACCCTTTTTATGAGTAAGGAAATGTTCAGAGTTTCTTGTTTAATCGATTTCAATTATTTGACCATTAAAGGTATATTGCAAAATTCGTGCGTTCCATCAACCAGTTATCTTTTACAAAAGTTTTAAGAAACATGTTTAATCGCAGGTTTTATTTTTGTTTTACTAAAATACGAAACGTTTAAAAATATGGAACTTTATTGAAAATACGATACATGAGACATTAATTTTGTTTGAATACATGAAATACAAATATTTTCTCATAAACTGTGCATTGAATCATAAAATTGTTACAGTCTTCTCTACAATTAGTTTTTAACGCAGGGGTGCTAGAGTTTCCGTCTCAAGATGGAAAACTTACACCAGTAAATTTTTATCAATAAATTGATTCATATTTGTGCAGTAATTTATTGCGATTGATTATAATAGAAATTATTGATAATGAGTGCTGGTGGGAGTCTTTTATTTTGAGAATTAAACTCTTGCACCCCTGTTTTAACCGTTTGCTCTCGAACGTCGCCTCTCAGGCGACATCCGATTCATTACTTTAACTCGAACAGCGCTCGAGAGGCGCCTTGACCAATCAAGTTACTATATATCTTATATCCACCAATAATGTTCTACAACTAAAAGTGCTATAACAGGTGAATACTTCGTTAAGAAAGAGACTCCACCCACACTTTTTATTAAGTGCCTTTGGGCGTTGCTTTGCTTGCCTTGGTCATTGGTAAATGGCCAAGAATGCTTTGCAAAATATCACACGATGGAAAATTATAAATCATAATATTCTTTTTTATGCTTGTAATATGTAAATATGCATGAAATATAGAAATAAAATGTATATATTTAAATTTCTTATGTTTCATACTTTCATTTTTTATTCAAACTATTGTTGGGTAGCTCATTACGCTTACTAAAAGAAGATTCGAATGCGAAAGGTTAATTTTCCATCTCACTTCAGGCACGCACATTTGGAAAATGCAAAATGGTCGACATAAAAGAAGCCACTGACAAAAAAAAAAAAAAAAAAAAAAAAAAAAGGCGCAGCCTTCGCAAAAGGTGCATTATGCCTTTTATTACGCGGCCAGCATAACATAAGGACAGCCAGATCTTATATTAAACTAGATTAGATTTAGCTAGACTAGCTAAAAAGCGGAAACTACGAACTATGCTGTACTTCTATATTTTTTTAATAGATCTCTTACATAATTCTAATTCTGTTCTCAAGCCACGCCCTTTTAAGAAGCATTTTCTAGTACGAAAAATTACTCCATGAGTACCGGAAAAAATATGAATGTTTATATGCTGATCACCAAATACCTGGAAAATAGCTTCGAGTTGCTGGTATACCCATGCGAAAAAGGCTTCGAGTGCAAACGGTTAATACTATACAGTGGTCACGTGTAAAGGGTTTCATGATGTCACATCGATAAGTATATTCATTATATTCATTCGTATATTCTTATATTCACACCATCAAATGGTAAAAGTGTCAATAATGATTCTAGATAGATTGTATACGAAATCGGTAATAAAGGAAGAAAAAAAGTCTTTTATCACTGATAACTTGCGGTAGCCTCACTAGATGACAGTACTCATCATAAGAGAAATTTTGAGTATTACAAAAATAATCTTTCAACGTATTTAATTGACAAATTTAATCACAAAATGACGTATAGAAATGTAATCTTATACTCTTAAGTGAGCAATATTTGTATATATATATACGTATATTTCACTGTTCTCGAAAACGGTAGCTCGGAGAGTCACGTGATTTAACACAAAGGTGCCCTCCGAAAGGTGCATTCGAAGCACATCTTCGATGCACATCGAAGTCATATTTTCGAATTTTTGATTAGTTTTCTTTTAATTTATTAAAATAAAAATAAAACTTCCCATTTCTATAATGACGCAGAATGGAGAACTTTAGGAGAGATTTGATTGGTTTATTTGATTTTCATTGATTTGAGTGTATTTTACATTGTGTATAGTAAATCCTTGTCGAATCATGTTCTTAGACTGACTAAGAACATGATTCGACAAGGATTTATTTAACAAAACAGTATTAACTCTACTTTTTTTACATAGGAATTTTTGCTAGTGTTCGGATACTTTTGTTACCGACTGTAAGTGCGTTCTCTGATTGGACCATTCATCGAATAGTGACTTTTACTGTACGAGTAATAGCTTCAACTGTTTCCAGAATATTCGATGAATTGACATTTCTATTTGACTGTTTTCGAGAATATTTGTTTTAATAATAGTTTTGTTGCGCAGATTCGAGAAGTTAAAAAAATCTTTGATATTGTCAAAGAGATCCCATACTAAAACTGTGAAGAAAATAGTCGCCAATTGAAATATATTTATTTAAACGTTTCAATTATTCAATTAAAAAGAAATCCTTTAAATATAGTGCCCAGCGAAGCGGGCGAAGCCTGCTGGTACAATATTAAAAGGGGATTTAAGAATTTTTCATTTTTTTATTTTAAATATGTTAATTTACTCCCTAACAGTTCAGAATATTTCCGAAAAGTAATGTATGTCTTAAAATTTATCTTAGAAAACTAACTGCAATGAATGAAGAAAAAAAAAAAAAAAAAAAAAAAAACAGCCTCTTTCAGTGAAATAAAGTAAACATCTTTTGAGTGTGAAACTTTAAGGAACCGTTCTTTATGAAAATTTTTAATACATCTTAAAACTTTACTTTGCTGAAATCACAAGGGATTCGTTCAATATTGTTTTTATGAATCAGAAAATGTTCAGATTTTTCTTGTTTAAAAGATTGGTTTTATGATATAATTAAAAGCATACTGCAAAAATTAATGAGGCATCAAACACTTATTTTTACGAAAGTTTTAAGATAGTTGTTTAATACCCTATTGTAATTTGTTTCATTTAAATCTTTTAACAATATAGGATTGTCTTTAGAGTAAGATAAATAAAGACAGCTTCTTAAAAAATTCATGATACAATCAAAGAACTGATGGCATTATCTTTGTTTCTTAGCTGTACTTAAATATATGTGTAGTGTTCTGAAAAAGGGCTTTAATTAATTATTGATTTACTTTGCTACAATAAGCAACAACTTAATGAACCATACGGTTTTTTAATTTCAAAAAACGGTACGGTTCTAATGTTTCTTAATGAACCGCACTGTTATTTTTCTTAATGAACGGCCAAGTCGTTCATTAAGAAATCAGCTGTGGTGAATTTTTTTTTTTTTTTAATTTCATTAAAAATAATTCTAGATACATTATTTATGAAAATAAAAATAAATAATTATTTCTTAATTAATTAATTAATTAATTAAATTTAATATTCATTTACATTTTTTTTTTAGATATATGGATTAGTAAAACTTTAATTGCATATTAAATGCATATTTATAGAAAGGACAGTTATGTATCGTTTTCTCTCTCCTTGCATGTTTTGTCACTACAATCATACTTGCCAACATACTAATTAATATTCCGTAGTAGTGTTAGCCCCGTCTTCTTTTTCACACCGGTATCTTTTTAAAGTATTTTTCCTCTTATTTAATCGTAATTTCACTTGGAGAATATTACTCTAAAAATTTATTGGTGTGAGAAAAAGGGCGGAAATAATAAGAATGCGGAATATTAATTAGGATGTTGGCAAGTATGCTATAATAGAACCATAAACGATAAAATCTTAATCTATACATTTTTTGTAATTACCATTCTGTAACAAAATTCTAAAACATGTGTAAGTTTTATTTATGTATGCAGACTATAAATGCAATGCAGACTATTAGCCCTAATAGAATACAATATATCTAAATTATTTCATGTTTCCCTGTAAGTAAAAGAAGTGTGCAGATGCAGGCCCCGTCAAGAATTTTAGATTTATTAACATTTCATGGTTAATTTTTCTCTCGCAGAATGATTAGAGTACTTTTCTTTCATATATTTGCAGTACTATGGAATGAGCAGAATGTTTCTTTAAAATATATTTCCGTGAATAGTTTTACGGAAATAAAATATATAGAAAAAATACCTGATTTAATAAAATCAGTGTTATTCTGACATAGCCTTCTTTATTTTTCTTTATTTTTCTTTTTTCTTTTCTTTTATTTCTTTTCTTTTATTTCTTTTATTTTCTTGGGATAGTATACACTTGTATGCTTTCTTTACCATTTTAATACATTACCAATGAAAAATAATAATAATAATTTTTGTTTTAAAACGTAAAATTTAAAGTAAAATCCAGGTGGTATTTATTAAAATCCGTCTGAAATACTCAATATGTTTCAGGCTCATCTTGAAAAAATTAAAGCAATAATAAGGATAAAAGAAGCAACAAAATTTAATAATTAGAAAGGATATATTACTTTTCCTTTCGTACAATAGAGTTTATTTTATCTATTAATCTTTTAACAATGAAGTGAATATAAACATGAATAAAGAATTTTCTAACCAAATACCATGTTTCTAACTCGAGAGGTTTCCAAATTGCACAGACTATCCACATTATTCCTCATTTACCCTCTTGAAGGAAATGAAGAATATTTTTAACATAATATGATAAGAACTGAAGGATTTTCGTTTAAAATATCAATATTCTAATTCAAGGGATTTTTCCATTCAACAACATATCTTTTGTTAACCCCATTTTGTCGTTATTTAAGAAGTTGAGCAGATTTTTAAATAGTCTGTTGAACATGAAATCAAGTGAAAAATTTCTGTATAAAATATCAGCTTCCTAGTTCAAAAAGTTCCCAAACTTAGCACCATATCTCCTATTTTACACTGAGAAAAAATTCTGTAACTGACATCTAGAATCTAAATTGTGGCTCTATAAAAAATAGTTCCATGTTATCCTTATAAAATCTAGTCCCCTTGGAAAGCGAGTTCTAGAAGCCCCCATTAGAATTCTAGAGCGTTTGCCTATATTCTCGGTTGTAAAATTATTTAAAAATCTCTGCAAATAAATGAGACTACAAGCGGCGGGTTTCTGCAACTATAATCTTAGTTTATTACCAAATTCTAGAAAATCAAGCGAGAATTTCTCGCAATACAAATGATTTAGAATATTTAGAGTAGTCAGAATAATGTTTCACCATCTTGAAATGTGTAGACTAGAAATTCTCAATAATTTCGTCTATTCAGTTTATTGGCGTGCCTTATGCGCATAGCTCGGAAATCTAGATTTCTAGTTATAGGATTTAGAAAATGGCCAATTATTCATTCTAGAGAAAGGCGATATATTTTTTTTCTTAGTGTATCCTTTGTATTTTACCTTCTTAAAATAGTTAAACATATGTTTATAGCGTAACGAATATGAAATAAAGAATTTTGGAGATACCGAATGTCAAGTTTCTACCAGCTTAAGTAGTTACCAAAAGGTACAATCTGCTTTAGAGGAGTTGAGCAGCTTTTTAATGGTGCAGTAAACATGAACTTAAATAAAGCGTTTTCCTTCTGATCTAAGTAATTTTTAAATCGAGCACTACATCTCATTTCCACGTACAGTCGGTAACAAAAGTGTGCGAACACTAGCAAAAATTCCTATGTAAAAAAATGTACACTTCATGCGGTTTTGTTAAATAAATCCTTATCGAAACATGTTCTTACACTGACAAAGAACATGATTCGACAAGGATTTATTTAACAAAACAGTATTAACTCTACTTTTTTATATAGGAATTTTTTCTAGTAGTCGGACACTTTTGTTACCGACGTACATCTCTTTTCTAACCCTATTTTATCTGTTTTGAGATGTTTGGGAAGCTTTTTTTAATAGTGTAGTGAAAAACTTAAAAAAAGAATTCTTATACTAAATTCTAAATATCAAGTTTCTAGCTTAAGTGTTTCTTAAATTATAAATATACTCTCTCCTTTTTCCCCTCCACCCTTGGAGAGAAAGAGCTTTAATCGTGTAGTGACTATTTACAGGTGCTAAAGAGCATGTTTGTTAACTTGTTTTCAAATCTGTTAAAAGGTATGTATTTGTACATTTGTACAGCGAACAAACGGACAAAATCTCACATTTACTTACAGATAAATGAATAAATAAAATAATGTTTGAGTCACAAAAAAAAAACGGAAATTTTTTCATCAACATTTAAAAAATCTCACGATAATAATAATATTTAAGACAATAAGAGTTTTTCTCTTTTTATAATAAAGTTTCTTGCATGCATTGTAATAGTTATTATGCTATTAAAACACTTTTTTTTAATTTTTAATGCAGAAACAGTGCATTTTCTCTTATTGTTGTAAAACAAATTTTCCAAAAAATTTTGTTTTCTCGCTCGTAATAAGAAAAAGATTATTACTAGCAATTTCCTATTCTGATGAAATCTCTAGAGATTACTTTTTATTATCTTTTAGTTTCGTCGCTTTTGAAACTGGCTTTTATTTTGCGATTTGTTGGCATTAAATGTTTAAGAATAGATGTAAAAGAAAGACAAAGAAATGTTCTTTGTTTAGAATCTCAGAGGAGTCACCGTTTTTATTTCTGTAATTTACTTACATTGAAAAAATAAAATCGTTTTTTATGATTATCTTAATTTTAATTAAATAAAAATGGTACGGAAATAAATGCAAAATTCAATAATATTAGAAATACGTGATTTCTAATTCCTGCCATCTGGAAAATAGTCTTCCAATTCTGCTAAAATTTTATCCTTGTTACTGACTAAGATGTCATGAAGGATTGACAACCTAGACCCGCCATTTAAATTGCCAAATATCGACCATGTGAGACTAATTAAAATATTAATAATCTGGTGTGTCACTCTCACTAACTTTCTCTTATCCTGAAATTGAATACTATAAATACAGGTTGGAGATTAAGAGGTAAGATAACGAGTACTGTCATGTAAACCTATGTTAAACAAATCAAATTAGGCTTTGGAAGAGTTTTATATGATAATTAGTTCTATGTGAGGGGGGTTACCGCCACTCTCAACCCCCCGTTTCATTAATGCACCCACATTTATATAGAATTTAATTCGGTTATTAAAAAATCTGTTTAAAAAAAATATTTATTAAAATTATTTAAACAAATTATCTTTTGTGATAATGCAGACGATTTCCATATTAGAGAATTATAATAACACTAAATATCCAAAAAAAAAGTTGAATTTATTCTCAATATTATATTTAATTTTTTTTTTTTTTTTTTTTTGTTAAAAAGGAAAAAAATCGATAACTTTATTTTAAATTATCGCAGATCGATGATTCAACCCTTCGTTTTAAAGGTATTGGCGAGCTCTTTTGAAAGATACCCATCATGAAAATTTACTCCCCTCGAGGGGGGACTTCCCCCCAGGTGGGGAGGCGAGGTTCCTTGATACACAAAACATTTTTCCCAGTTGACTATATCTATTACAAAAATATATATTCGTTTCATTTGGTTTAGCGCAGTCTATAGATGTTAAATACTACTTACCTGCAATTTCCCCCATAGACGTAATGTATTTGAATAATTTTGAGCGTTCCTGTACACGAACCATTTGCTTCATCTCAACGAAAAGATTACTGTAGCATCCCTATATGATACACATTTAGAATACTGAGTTTGGAATTTCTGCTACTATTTGTTCTTGAGATATGCTGACAACAGTCACACAGACAGACAGACACACATACCATTTGCTAAAAACATGATTTTCGTATTCAGGGGACCTCAGAACATGTAAGTATAACAAAAACTCAGGTTAGAAAATTTGACCCTAAAATAATACTTTCTCGAACCTATGGGTAAGAGAAAATAATAAAAAACATAGTCACATATTACTTACGCTATAACTTGTTGCTCGTTATAATTTTTGGTCATCATTGGGATTTTACATCTATGAGTAATGCAATAACATTTTTTTCCTCTTTTAAATAAACGTTTATTGTTTAATTAGGGGTTAGAGGTACAGTATAACAAAAACCCCCGAACAAAACACTTATCCACAGTACATCCTGAGTTTTACCATTAGAGCCTGATTAAGACCAGGGCCTGCTCTCAACAATACTTTATTACAATTATTTTTGCGTTACAATAAACAGAAATTCCTCATTAAAATAAGGAGATAATTAATTTTATAGAATAATTTCATATAAATAATTCATATAAAATAATAAAATTATGAAAATATTTCATATAAAATAATTTCATATAAATTCGATACTTTCACACCGTTAACTTCTTATAAAAGTTATTTGCTAATAAAAGGGTAAAAATTTTATCAGAGTTTACTAAAAATTTCGTGTCAAAGAACTGTGGTGAAAGTTTGTCGGTCTTAATCAATCTGTGCTTACCATTGGATACCATTTCATCCTCAGCATATTCTGAGGATGTCTTAGGGAGAAAATATGCTGTCAATGCTACTCGATTTGCAGTAGCCTAGTAATAATGAAAATTAAACTGTTCAATTTCTAAAGAAAAATTAAATCTACACACACGCACACAAAAAAGTACAACAATAATAATAATAAATAAATACATAAATAAATAAATGATTTGTTTGAAAACAATAAAAATTTTATTAAATCAACCTATATATATATATATATATATATATAAGCTTAACAAAATTTTGTAAACTAAAATACAAAAATATTTTGCTGTATTAACCAAACAGTTTTGTTAATACATCACACCGCTCGTTTATTGGCTCTTTACAAAGAAAACTATGACGTAATTTATTGGACTATCCAATAACAATGACTCTTCATTCAACTATATTCCTTTGATCAGATGTAGCAAGGTGATTCAGTTAACTGTTTAAAATTATTGTCAAAATGACAAAATAAATCTAAAAAATAAGCCAGCACAATAAATTTTGTTTTCCCACCAAAACACCTTTTTCGGTGCAGCACAAAATCTGGTTGTAGACAGCACCTTCTATTAAAATGCCTCACAAATGAGCTTTACGTCACTGAAAATCACCTGATTTCACCCAATCAACACAATTGGATATAATGGAATATCTTCCATGACGTACAGCTGAGCTTGGAGGCGTTATTATGGGAGGTGTTATTAGAGACAACTGGACATTGGTCCGCACCCGGATTTGCCCTGTTTGTTCAATATGTTATATCCGCGATTGTAATGAAATGCTCGCCCTCTGGTGGGCTAAGGGGAAATTACAATTAACATGCTTTAATTTGGCTTTCATCAAGCCGCCATTGCATGCCGATATTTAGTTTTACATATATTTATTGAATACAAATGAATAAATCCGGTAAAAAACATAACACATACTGTTGTGTGCTCCAGTGTAACTCCAAAGGAATAAGAAATCCAGAATTAAGCTTCCATTTATTTCCAAATGACAAATTAAAATTTCAGTTGATTCGGCTAATGGAAGTAAAGAATTAATCAGATGATTTGAAACTAATATATGTTCAACTTCAGTTAAAAGTCTATTTCCGATCGAACTTTGAATAAACTGAAATATTATTTTCCAAAAGCAATCAATTTTCCATGATGTAATGGCTGAGAAATTATAGTACGAATATTAAGTAGAATAACAAAAAGAACAATAATAAATACACGTGGCTATAATATTTACTAACAACAAAAGCAGAAAAAACGCCATCTATCGATCATTACAAACGCGGATAGGGTACCATTAAGGGATAGGGTACCTCTTTAAATAACTTTAATGGCTCTTTGCATGGCTCTCTGAAGAAAACTTAAATTATTTTCCCCAGATTTTAATAAAAGGAAAAGTGTCAAACGCAAGTAAAAATATATTACGTTTCACGTTAATTAAGTGTTCTTTGAATGAACGTTCGCCATTTTTGTTCAATGTCTAGTTTATCTCTATTCAGCTACTTAATAATTCACTCAAATTCACCCAATCTCATTATATTGGTTAGACACAAAAAAGTTGAAGTTTAAAAGCTTTTAATTTTTTTAAATAACATTTTATAATAACTATATATATATGGAATAATATAAGTTCATCCTTGCTATATTAGCAGTCATCTTCGAGATAAAAAAGCCAATAATTAAACTGCACTGAAGATTTACATATTTATTTATTAATGAGAAGCAAGGATAGGGATTTCCCTCGTAGAGAGGAGCCAGTACAGTATTTTAAATATATTTCAACAGTCTTAACCGCAATCATAATACTGAAAAGGTATTACATAATCTTCTATAGCAATACTAGACGAAAAAAAGGGTGATATTTTAATGATGCAAGTACTTTTATATGAGGGGAAAGGAGAAGAGCTGAAGGGACTTTTTCTCTACTGACGTAATGTCACGTGATCAAAAAGTTTCAAAGATCAAAAGATCAAAGCTTTTTAATTCTTGTATTGTTTTTTTACTTTTCAGACAGGGCGTGAATAAAGACTAAAGGGATATGTTCAGTCTGGGGAGGAGGGGGGGGGGAGAATTTTGAAGAAATACGTCAGAATAATAATAATAATAAATAGATTAATTTTCCTAATGATTATTTTTAATGAAGCGGAAATGAAAGTTTCGATTTACAAAGAACAAATCTGAATCATTATTAAAGAATATATTAATTAATATAAAAAAACCTAATTAGAGGATTTTTATATTACATATATATACCTATTACAATAAAACATTAATATTTAAGAAAAATAATTGGTTATTGGAAAGGCTAATACTGATTTTTCATACATGAATGGTTTTGGAAAAAGTACGCTGAACTACTTTTTTAGCTACGTATTATCGTAACTATTTAAAAAATATATATTTTTTTTTAATATTCATTATCAATAATAAATTATAAATCGAAAATTATAAACAAATATTTTTATTTCCATAATTTACTTTATCTTTCCAATGATACATTATTCATTAAGAATGTACACAATGAATAGTTAGGTACAGTTATATTATTCATCAAGATATTTTCGAATTAATTTTCCTCGTAGGAGTATTTCAGTAAAATACGTTTCAACAATGCGATATTCAAATATCCTTGATTAAAATGTGCTCTTTATTATGCAAAATATGACAAAAGTGAATCATTTTAACCCTATTATACTATAAATAGAAGGATTTGAGTTTGATATTTCATTGTGTTTTAGACAGAGAGTTTATGCATAGTCAGTTATATTAATAGAAATAACTGGAATTTCAATGTAATTTCTCTTAAGCTGAAAACAGTATTGTATTAAAAATTTTAATTATCATTAAATCTATTGATTATCAATCCGTATTTCATAATTAAATTTTTAGAAATACATTTTTACTTTTATTTTATAAATAGAAAAAGAAATCACTGTATTGTAAAAATCTTCAAACTCTGGTTGTTGATCAAATTACACGTTTTTAGATGTCTTGAACAGGATTCGATATTTCTTTAAAATTTCTATATCTGTGCGCGTGTGTGTTTGCGTTTGCGTTACCAAAGTTTAGAGGACGTTGTATCTTACAATAAACTAGACGGAGTATAACCAAAATAGGGTATTTGGTTGGACCTTGGATTAAATTGAAGTTGATTATTTTGTAGATGTATCTCTCAACAAATGACGCGAGTATTCTGATATGCTATCACTTTCATTGAACGAATAGCCGTGTCTCAGTTTCTATAGCGAAAGTTCACCAAACTTATTATGTGAAATAGATTTCATGTCAAACTATACTTATTCAGTTCAAGTACATATTAGCCGAAAGTTTACCGTGTAATGCTTCAATTTAATCTCATTTAAGGGAAAGCAATATCTCAGCTACTATGATGTATAAATACAACTAATTTAATATGTAAGATGTATTTTAAGTAAAACTATGCTCATTCAATTCGGGTGCATATCGATCGAAAGATGGCATTAATCGGATGCGATATTTCCCATTTATAGAAAGCCTATAATGACGAATTCTGTGTTATATAAATGATAAATTATGTATCCAAGATGTATACATAAAATATTGTGCTGTTTCGATTTCAGCGTAAAACAACTTACAATGGGTGCTGCTTTAATTTCTGTGATTTTCCTGATGGCTGTATATCAATATCTATTGGTGAAAATTGCACAAGATTGCATAAATAAGCTGTTTATTGCGAGAAGCTAATTTGATTAAATATTTGTGCATGTTAACTGGTAAGTAGCACTGTTATATAGAATTACAAGGGCTGTTCAGTAAGTAATAAGATTATATTTATACAGAAAATAGATTACTTTTAATCGTCATAATTTACATGGTCTTTCTCAAAGTAAATACCATTAGATGTGACGCTATTGTCCAGCCGTTCCATCCACTTCTTAAGGGCCCTCTTCACTCACCGCCGCCGGAAGCAGAAGCTAATGTTATTCTATGGTAAATTTTTCTTTCCAAATAACTTATTAACTAATCCATATTTTTAAATTCTGTTTTCACATTCAGAAAATTCCCAACTGTTAAATTGATGGACCTTTCTTAAAAAATTATTATTATTTTTTTTTATATTTTATTTTGAAGCTGCAAAACACGAATTTTCAATATGTGAAATTTTTTCATTTTGGAATTTCAAAATAAAATATTAAAAATTAAAAAAAAACATTTTTTAAAAAGATCCGTCAATTTAACAGTTGGGAATTTTCAGAATGTGAAAACAGAATTTAAAAATATGGATTAGTTAATAAGTTATTTGTAAAGAAAATATCCCCATAGAATAACATTCGCTCGGGCTTCCAGCGAAGGTAAGTGAAGAGGGCCGTTAAACATATGTAGAAGTCCGTCTTTTAAGAGTGATTTCAGAACCGTCTCTGCAGCTTTTATACATGCTTTGTTGCTTTCGAAATAACTGACTCTTAGTGGTTTCTTGAGCGCATGAAACAGCCAGAAATCACACAGTTCGAGATCAGGACTGCTGGCAGGTAGAGGGTGTGGTAGAATGTTTCAGTTGTTCTTCTGCGAAACGTCCCCATGTCGCCTTGCATTATCAGAGTGCAATAAGAGCCCATTCTGCAGCAATGGACATTTTTCTTCAACGTGCCTGACCTCCTTGATGATTGCCGTCGCCTCGTTGATCTGTAATGGACATTGAAGTTCTTTCCTCACGTTTAAGAACTTCCACAATTTACCTTCCTTCCTTAAATGTTTTATGCCGACGAAAAACACTTGGGTCCTCGATGTTGCTTCCACCGAAAAAGCCTTGCGTGTTATGTCAAAAGTGTCCGAGGACGATTTTTCGCAAACAAGTACAAAATTTGAAAGCTGAACGCTTTCCAAAGGATACTTTTACTCCTTTTACTCCGACGACTTACCTTGTCTCGTAGGCGCGGTGAAATTAGCTTGCATTCAATCACGTGACACTCGGCCCACATCAGCCCATATGCACCATCTCTATCGACTTAGTTTGTTAATACATACAGCAACATTTCTTCATTCACAGAAATAATTATTAAGGTGAGTGGTTTCGCTAGAGTAAAATTAATCTTATTAGTTATTTAACAGCCCTCGTGTATAGGAAAAAGTGTCATGATTGTCCCAGAATACTAGTTAATTAAATTTTTGTAAATACAACAATTTAAACTCTCCTCTATCATGTTACGTAATTTGATGTGGCACAACACTGCATCTCTTACCCTGTATTTTATAGACTTATTAATACAGTTCGTAGTATTTGAAATTTTATTCTTTAAAATAGCTAAAAACAATTTTACAGGTACTTTTACACAGCAGACATAAATATGTGTTTAGGTATTAGATTTAAAAAAAAAAATTAAAAATTAATTTAAAAAATCATTAAAAAATTATTCAGATAATTATAGCCCACACCTTACTTTGACACTTATTCGAATAATTTTGAGTATCCTTGTACATTGATTTTTGGATCCAGGGGAACCCCAAAACTTGAAATTACAGAAAAAAACATAACTTCCAAAGGTGTGTTATCAGCATGTCTCAAGAACAAATAGTAGCAGAAATTCCAAACTCGGTATTATAAATGTGTATCATATTGGGATGCTACACTAAGCTTTTTTTTTTTTTTTTTTTTTTTTTTCATGAAGCAGATAATTCGTGTACAGGGACACTCAAAAGTATTCAAATACATTACGTCTATGGGGGAAATTGCAGGTAAGTAAAGTTTAACATCTTTAGACTGCACTAAACCAAATGAAACGACTACATATTTTTTATATGCATAAAAACATGTCTCATGGAGAATAGGGTTGGGAAATCATTGACTGTTCGTTTACAGGGCTACACAAAAGAAATAGATAAAACTGCGACAATCGTTGTAAATTGATGGAAGTATATTTCAGGCTAGGCCATGTATGATTGCTATAGGATTATATTTAGATGAACCGTGTGGTCTGTATATAATCTTCGAAAGATATACAGGGCTGCAAATATTTAAGCGATAACATTCTTTTTTGTTGTTAGTGGATGTGCTTTACTAATAATATTTTACCATTTCCATTAAAGCTGTTCGGGAATTGAAATAAATTCCTCATAGAGATATGGTAAATAATGTATGTTTTAAGCTAAATACAGTAGGTGCCGCTTAATGTGATCGCGGATAATTTTATCATTCGTTTAATGTTATCAGAATCACAAAGTCCCGAACGCTTGTATATTAACACATGTTAAAAAAAATCGGTTTTTGTAATCAGCGCCTTCGTTTATTGTTATCACTTTCAAGTACCATTTATGATTTTTTTTTTTTTTTCATTCAGTCAACAAAAATTGCAAACTATAAAATAAAAGGGAAGAAAAGAATAGAAGAATTTTTTCCCTCTGCCCATTTGCACTTATAATCCAAGCATTTTAGCTATAGAAAGAAAGAAAACGCAATGATTTAACTCTTAAGGACAAAATTTGACATTTTGAAACGCTTTGATAGTTTACCCAAGATGAGTCAGAGGAACGCTGCTGCTGCACTAAAATTCTCTCAGCCATTACTCTGGGAAATGATAAATAATCGCGACGACATTGACAATAAAGCGAAGGTGAACGCAAATTTGAACTGTAAGCGAAGACGTACTGGAAAAGATGGAGAAGTCGAATTTGCTTGGAAACTGTGGTTTGCCAATGTTAGGCAAAATGATGCGCGCATAAACGGTTCTTTAATGCGGCAGAAAGCTGACGATCTTGCTTCTAAAATGGGCAAAGGAAATTTCGTCGCAACAGACGGGTGGTTTAAGAGCGGACAATACCTAATCTCGCCGGCAGCTTTGGCCCATGTTATTCTACGGGAAAATTTGATTGCATAATTACTCATTACCTAATGAATATTTTTCAATTCTGTTTTCACATTTAGAAAATTCATAAGCGTTAAATTAGTACTTATTTTCCAAAAATTGATTTTTTTAAAATTTTAGTATTTCATTTTGCGACTAGAAAATGAGAAAAATACATTTTGTGAAAAATCGCATTTTTGAACTCAAAATTAAAATGTAAAAATTAAAAAAAATAAATTTTTCAAAAATGAGTACTCATTTAACGGTTATGAATTTTCTGACTGCGAGAACAGAATTAAAAAATATACATAAGGTAATGTGCAATTGTCGCAACAAATTTTCCCATAGAATAACATTGGCCAAGGCTGTCCGCGGGTTTAGGTATTGTCCCCTCTTAATTGCTGGAGAAAAAAACAGAATATTGTGTTCAAACGTGACCATGGAGAAGAAATGATGTTGATTTTTCAGCTGCAGAAAAATGTATTTCGGAGGAATGACCGAAAATAATCGTTCATTATTCACACAACAGCATCTGAAATGCTGATGAAACCGCACTTTATTTTCGTGCCTTGCCATTGCCAGAACACACGTATCTGTTCAATGTCGTGGGATAGAATGTCCGAGGAAACAATTAAGAACTATTTGTCGCACGGTGGATTCGTTAAAGCTGACGAAGGTATGAACATACCGGAATTCGATAAAACAGTACTCGTACCATCAGACATGACTGAAAATGACTTTGCAGAATGGATGTCTATAGATGAGAACGCCCAAGTGACTACAACAATGACTCATGAAGATGTAAGCCGAGCTGTATCTTGTTCTATCGCAAAAAAAAAAAAAAAAAAAAAAAACGATGAAAAAGCATCAGATGAAGATAATAACGATGTTGTTAACATTGTTGAGAATCCTCCAAATGCTACTGAAATGAGACAGGCTCTCCATGTCTTGGGACTCGAGTACAACACAGAGACACTGCTGAAGACTTTCGCGAATATTACAGGTATGAAAGTTTTATCAATAATTTGCAGACAACTTTGGAAGACTTTTTTTGATTGACCTATTTTAACGATTTGTTCAATATAGCGTTTAAATGGATCATTGTCTTTTATTTGTAGCTCCAAAAATAAATGTTACGTACGTAGTAAAATTAAAATTTTGTATTGTTGATACTTTTCGTTTATTGTTATCAATCGGTTATTGTTATCAAATAGTATCTGTCCCAAAGTGATTACATTAAGCGGCACCTACTGTATTCATAGATTGTTTTTTGTATGTTTACACGTTTTTAGGCTTCCTGATTACCGTAGTCAAGTTTTTTATTTTAACGATTGATCTTTGTCTGTGTCTCTTAGAGTAACTTGAAAACGAATAATTTTGGGAGATCCAAATGTTGTATTTTGAAGTTAATATACGTTTGTTGCTGGAAAAGTTTGATGACGATTGATAAGTTTCAAGGAATGCTGAGTGTGAAAATTGTCTGTATAATTTTAAGTAAACTTTTAATTTTAATAACAGACTTAAATTCTATATAAATGTAGATGCATTAATGAAACGGGGGGTTGACGGAGGCAGTAGCCCCCCCCCCCCCTCACACAGAACTAATTATTATATAAAACTCTTCCGAAGTCTAATTTGAATTGTTTAACATAGGTTTACATAACAGTACTCGTTATCTTACTTCTTAATATCCAACCTGTATTTATAATATTAAATTTCAGGGTAAGAGAAAGTCGTGTGAGTGACACACCAGATTATTTTATTTATATATATATATATATATATATATATATATATATGTATATATATATATATGTGTGTGTTTGTGTATTTAATCCTTACGTTGGAGGATCAAAATTCCGATAGTATATCTTAGGATTATTTTTAGAATTTATTTCTTAAAACGTCTCCAACAGCCCAATTCGCAGATTAACATATAATTAATTCGCTACATAACAAGATACGTTTCTGAGAGGGGTTACCGCTCCTTTCAACCCCCCGTTGTATTTTTCTATTTATCACTGGTTGTAAATATATGTATATATATATATATATATATGTATATATATATATATATATATATATATATATATATATATATATATATCCTTGTAACTCATAACTTTGTGTTTGCCCCTTGTAACTCATAAATGCTTGAACTAAATTTGATGCCAAAAGTATAAAATATCGGAATTATTTATTTATTTATTTATTTGCACTGTAAACTAATTCTATGCCTACAATTTTACACAGAAACCATGCATTTAAACATACTAATTATATATGTTTATTTTGTTTGGTTTAATGTAGTGTAACCATGTTAAAATGCACTTATAAGAAATGTCATCTATAGTTCGTAATAGTACCAATTTCTTTTGTGTATCATTCCACACGAGCTACAATACAACTATTATATACACCAATAAAAATTATAAAACTAATTCATTGCGACTGATTATTAATTGAAACAAATTTTACATCATTTTGATGATTGCAGAAGGCCATCGGAAATTTTTGTGTGGCCCTGTAAATAAATTATTTAGTCAGTGTATACCTTTCTTCTGGAAAATACATACTTTTAAGCATTTTTAATAATGTATATTATTTCCATTATGTTGAATGCAGCAGAACTGCGGCAAAATGCGCTTATACCCGTCCATAGGTTTCTAATGTCAAAAAATTATTTTGTGTGCCCCTGAAAATTAATCATAAGAATTATATACACGAGTAAAACTATGCAACTTATTAAAACCAAGGAAATTTTCAACGTCTTGAAATCCAAAGAGAAAAAACTGAAAAGCACACTGATGTTTCGGTTTCATTTAGCGTACCGTCCCCAGCATTCAAAACGGTATGCTAAATGCTACCGAAACAGGTGTCTGCTTTTTAATTTTTTTCCCTTTGGTGTTCGATACTTTAAAGATTTCTTTGGTTTTAATAATACGGCGTCAAGTCTCCTTTTAATATTATAAATCTTATTTTAAGTAGCTCATAGATAATTGCCGAAATTTATCATAATTTGTATGATTACGTACCGTTGTCAGAACACTTTTGAAAGGTCATGTACATTAATTATTAAGTCAAACCACATAATTTTGTACAGAGAACATGCTTTCAATCATCTCAGTAAAGAACGTTAATTTCATTCTGTTTAAGGCAGTGTAATCATGTTTAAATACGTTCTAACGAATATCTGTCCAAGGTGTAAAATAAGAAATATTTTGGAGTGTCCCTGTACACGAACCATAAACAATATAGACCCTTCAAAAACTATAGAGTTATTTTTGTAAGGCGCATGAACGTGCGTATTAATTTGTATGCCAGTCGGATGATTCTTGAGACCACTGTTACGGTGCAGAGAAATTCTGTCCGTAGTCCGTAATGATAAGAAAAAAATTTTGGTGCCCCAGTCCACGAACTACAACCAAAATACACACCGAAAACTAGTTATTTCTGTGAAGCTCATGAACATGTGTAACGTTTTGCACAAACACACAGAACTTAAAACCGTTTTTGAGTCTCCACAGAGAGTCCTACTCTGACGTTACGGCAATAAAATATACAAAGTTTGTATTTTAGTTTAAGGTAACTTTACCAAGAAAAACTAGTATGTTGTGGCCACCACCAGACTTTCTTCTATATTTTCCTATATACATATTCAATCAGTAACAATATTATAAAAAAAAAAAAAAAAAAAAAAAAAATTACGATTTTTTTCTAAGTTTTTTTTTTTTTTTTTTTGTTAAAAGTAATACATATTCAACCAGTAACAATATTAAAAAAAAAAAAAAAAAAAAAAGCGATTTTTTTTTCTTTTTCTTTTTTTTTTTGTTAAAAGTAGCAAAAATCGATAACTTTGTTTTAAATTATAACAGATTTATAGTTCAACCATTCGTTTTAAAGGTATTGACGAGATCTTTTGAATGATACCCATCTTGAAAATTTACCCCCCCCCCTCCGGGGGGGGGGGGAAGCGATGCCCCCACATGCACAATTTTTTTTTCCTAGTTAACTACTACTATTTTCAATAATTCATATTAATTTTACAATCACAAGTTTAAAATAACTCTCATTATGCCCATTTATACGGAATTTTGTCCTATGCTGCCATGTTAAAAATTTGCATAAAATGCGATCACAACGCCACCTGTTGAGCTATTGATCCCCAAATCTAATCAGCACCAGCTCATGTCAGGGTGCAACTAAATACCAAGTTTGGTAAAATTTCATTTATTGGTTCGTGAGATACAGCGTCCACAAAAAAATGATACAGACAGACACACAGACACACAGACAGACAGACATTTTCTAAAAACTATCAATTCGTGTTCAGGACATCCCAAAACGTGTAGATCCGTCAAAAAACGGATGTCGAAAATTTTCGCGAATCCAATACTTTCTCTATATTACATATAGAAGAAAGTAAAAAGAGCTAATACTTATTTAGTGCTTTATTTTATTTTAAATGTTCTTATAAGAATTTCCAGTTTTAGGTTAATATTAAACATATTTATAACACTAAATTTTATTTATATTCAATATGATAAATAATTTAAACAACTTTGTATATAGTATTTAGAAAAAAAAACTGCTAAACTATATTTTTGTAGAATATTTTCGTATAAAATTATTATTAAATACAGAAAGTTTACTTTGTTAAAAAACTTTCTTTTTTTAAGTAAATTAATAAAAAATGTTTGCTTGTGGGAAAAATCACATATTTTTCTCTGCTATTTCTTTTTCTCTTTCTTTTTTTTTCTTTTTTCGTTTCACTTTTTTTCTAAGAAAGGTATAAAAGTAAAAACTTTTTTACGTCTAAAAATTTATTATGTTTGGAAAGCTGTTGAACAAATTCAAAACTTTTCTTTTCTTTTTCTTACCCCTTTCGCTCTTTTTTTGGTAAATATCAAATCTCAAATTGTTATTATAAACAGACAACGCAACAGAGGGGCAGTTCCTAGCAACCAGGAAGCGACTTGATACGGAGCGAGTAACCAGGGGATCTAGAACGAGCTTATCGAAATGCACTCGTTATCGGAATTTCTCCGATGTGACGTCACATTCCGATAGCCTTTCTTATTTCGCTAGAACGAACTCATCGAATTGCTTTCATTATCGGAATTGTCAGGCGGAATCGTTTTCTGAAATTTCGACTGGTCTTTTCCGAGTGAAATCGTCGTGAGATAAACAATTCACGGTTCCAATGGCGTCCATCTTGGCATTAGGTGTTATTCAAGAAAATGAAAAATCAAGTTTTAAATATATTTAAATCTTTAAAAATAATTAAGTTAAATGAAAATTGTAATATATATATATATATTGGTAACTAAACTTCTTATTTAAAAAGTATGAAGAATAACATGTCTTAATATTTAAAGTTACTGAAAGTTAATTAAATATAATAAAAATTACAATAAATACCCATCTATATATATTTTTTTGTAATTAAAATTCTTATTAATCATGTCTAATATTAATAGCATATCTATTAAGAATAACAAGTATTAATATTTAAAGTTATTAAAGATTAATTGAGTTTAATTGAGTTTAATGAAAACTGCAATTATATATATATATAAACTAAAAATCTTATTTAAAGTATGTTTATGAATGATGCAAGTCCCTGTACATAAAACATTAATAAAGCTTAAAGGAAATTATGATAAATATTTATTTTCCCTGGAACTAAAATTTTTCCTTTTACATTTTATTATAATTGAATTAAGTATGTTTGAGACACAGCACGTCAATTCTACATTCACTTGCAAAACTTCATTTGTAGCTATATAATAGAATCTAATAAGAATCTCTCATTTCATAGAAAGGGAAAAGTAAGTGAATGTAATTTTTTAAATTTAATAATTGATTTTTACAATCTAAATTAGATATATTATGTAAATTCACTTACAAAATGAAAATTAATTTTAAGACGGTTTTACTTTTTCTTACAAAGATTTAAAATTACACATCATATTTTATTGTTTATTGTAAATTCTAAAAGAAATTTTAGAAACAGTACATACAAACATGCAAATTAAAAAAATAATAATAATAAAATACTATTAGGTTTCCTTTAACACATGTAAATACAATAAATCAATTATACTAATATATGTACACAAAAATTTTAATTAAGGAAATTTAAACGAAAATGTTAATATTTGTGTATACATGTAATAAAGAAACATTACCATAAATATAAAGTTAATACAGATTAGACAGAAAAAATATATATATATTACCTATATACATCCAAAGCTCTTATATCCATAGTAAATTCGTCGTTCACTAAATAATAAATGCTAGCAGCTAGCACTTCAAGGCAAAAAATCATTTACATTTATTGCCTTAAAATGCTAGCAACTGGCAAAAGGTGAAGTTCGGTAGTAACACGGGTTTGATATATAGAAAATACATACGGTATTTACAAAAAATAAATGGGGATAAATACTCTTTTCTTATTAAATAAAGCTAAAACACACATTCACAACCACACAAGCAGAGGCAGCCATCTTTGTTTATCTAAAATATCCAAATGAAACATCGCGGCGAGGGTGAAATTATCCTTGTCTGTGATAGGTCAACTTAATCCGATTTCGAAAACAGCCCTTTCTCTCTGGGAGAATTTTCGACTCACCTTTCCGAGGAGTTGGTGCTAGGGTATAAAACGCATATCGGGATGATTTTAATGAAATCTGACGTTTCCGATAATGAAAAGTTTCCGCGTCGAGTTCTTTCCGATGGGTTCGTTCTAGACTCCCAGACGTCACACCTACATCACAGCCAGGGAGAGAAGGAAGGGCAAGCGCTACCCTTGCAGCTGCGATTCCAAGAAAGAAAAGCAACACGTACACCCTGAATTCATGAAGAGAATCGTAAAGAGATATGCACTAATCCTGACAGGCAATTATCAATGGTGTTTGAATACCTGAGAGCTTACAAAAAGCACATAGTGATAAAATGATATTTCTAGCATGAAAGGGGAGAATAGACTCAAAGGGATTAAATAGTTTTACTCGTCCAGGGGAAAAATGCTTTAATAGTACAATAAATTTACAGATTTTCTAATCAACGAAAGAAGAAGGTATTAAAATTACTGAAAGAATTTACAATGCCTTCAACTGACAAACATATTCTCACGAGATACATTCATAAACATGTTCTAAATACCATACATTTTAACCTTTTTCACAAACTCACAGATGAACAAATATACAGAAACTCATTTAAACAAAGGCTTTTCAACACGAGAGAGATTAACTGAGATAAAGAAATATTTCAACACCCTTTACAGAATTTTAACTACCTCATTCATTTACTTATATTTATTTATTTATTTATTTATTTATTTTTATTTATTTATTTATTTATTTATTTTTATTTATTTATTTATTTATTTATTTATTTTAATTTTTATTTATTTATTTATTTATTTATTTTATTTTATTTTATTTTATTTTATTTTATTTTTTGACAAGAGGATTAATTTTCAAAACTTTTCACATTTTTTTTTTTTTTTTCACAAAAAAACATTTTAAAAATTCGCTAATCACGGCCTACACAAAAATTACAAAGACTTCAATTATCGCCGTGGTAATATCCTAAAACGTAGTTTTTTTTTTTTTTTTTTTTCATATTAACTCTTTTTTATCATCTTACATTTTGCTTAACTGTTTTTTTTTTTTTTTAGACAAATCATAGGTGCTTTTACTAATTTTTTTTATTAAATAAATAAATAAATATATATATATATATATATATATATATATATCATAATAATTTTTAACATAAATGAAGAAATTCAAACGAATAAAACTTTAAAAATTGTAAGTATTTAATAAAATGATCTCTAAAAGTGTACATATATCTTAAAGAGTTTTTATAAAATAAATAAAAATCAAAATAAAATAATTATTTTTATTGTAGTTTATTATCCGAATTTTTAAATTTAAAATATGTTTACTCTTATGTTAAAAATATATATATACATATATGTATGTATGTATAACACTTAATATTTTAGACTCTTTTATTTTATGAATAAAATACAAACAGAAAACAACATGAATTTCTTAATATGAATTAAATATATTCGAAGTATTTTAGAATAGCAAAATCAATTCGCTTACATAAACTAAGTGATAGTAGTATCTAGGGTATTTTAAAATGTTTATGAAATCATTTTCAATACTCTTTCTCCATGCATTAAAATTGAATTACAACGTATTTCATAAACCAGCATTTAGTAATAATTTTATTTTAATAATATATGATCATGCAAGTCTAATTTTGTTGATGTCGTAACTTAGAAAAAAATATTTATATAAACATTTCTTACAACATCAATCATGAATGATAAATGCAACCAAAGTAATATTCTTCTGCATTTTTTAAGAAAACGAAATTTTTATTCTTAAATTTTGCTAAATTAAGAAAAAGACTATTTACATTAATTTTCACATTAAATATGCTATTACTTTCTCAATGAAATACAACTGAGATAATATTTAATACGGAAGCTTTAAATATGAATTTAATTGTATTAAATATACATGAAGTACTTTATATCTAAAAATCCACTTGGTTATATTAGGAACTAAAGTAAGTTTCTTGGGATTTTTTTTTAAAGGTTTTAAATGCATTTTTAAGTAATTTTATTTATTTGTTTTTTACAATTTTGTTCAACATTCAATTATGGCATATTTTCTGTTATATGATGTGGTATTATTTATTTACCAAATCTTTCTATTTTTTTGAACTACTATTTGAAAAATAGTTACTCTAGTCTTACTTAATTAAAGACATTTAGTATTTTAATACCGTTAAAATCTTTATTCGGAAATAGTAATATTTAAATATGGGAATAGTTGTCGGCCATGGCATTAGTTTTATATAAGCAAAATTTGATTTATATAATTTAAATTGTTAAATTTAATAGATTTATTCTAACAAGTTTCTACTATAAGTCATGCTATATTCATGATAAGAGAAATCTCTAGACACGGCGACAAACTGAAATGCCACACCTAATAGGATACTTACCGCCAATTTCTTTATATTTACCCTATCCTAATTTATTAATTAATTTTATTAGAATCAGTTCCATATACAGTGAAACTTTAATAATTCGAACTTGTTTAATTCAGAATTCTGGATAATTCGAACTTTTTACTCGGTCCCTTGAATTTTGTATAAAAATAATGTTAAAAAATCATGGATAATTCGAGTTCTATTTAGATAATTCGAATTTTTCATACGTTTACCTTTAAAATATTACAGTAAAATTTTTTCCCGAGATTTTTCTCAGGTAAAGTGCATTATTTTTTTTTTAACAGTCTTTCAAAAGAAAAACAAGGAAATACGAGAGAATTTCCTACCTAGTGCATCAGAAGATATTGTCCATATATGTGAACTTCGAGGTTTTTTTTTAATTGAAAGTCATGTCTAATGTAGAAGATTCTATTTTTGTATTAATTGATAGGTTGAATTCATATGCTATGACATAAAGATTGTACTAAAAGAAGCAATAAAAATATCTGACTATTTTTTAAAAAAGTGTTAAATAATCAAGCTCGTAAAAAAATATTGATTTAATGAGAGGGGGGGGGGGTGTGAATGTTGCAATATTCTTAGATATAAAGTTTATGTGTTAAATCTCTGATCGTAGAGCTTTATTTTTTTTTATTTATCTCTTCTTTTTGACAAAATAGTACATGTAATTCGAATTTTTTTATATTTCGAATTTTTCTCTGGTCCCTTCAACTTCGAATTATCCAAGCTCTACTGTATTAGTTTTTGCACAATTCGATACTGTTTCCAATGCAGTGATCCCCTTAATACAAGTTTAAATGAAACTGCACCCTACTCCGCTATGTTAAGAAAATTATAATTTTCGAATAATTTACTCACTATTAATGGAAATAATTAAGTTTTCAAATTAGAACGTAAAACTAAATGAGTTCTGAAAGCAGTTTAAGTGATATTTAAAAATTGGTTTGACCACTTTACGATCAGCTGTTCACGCACAAACTAAAGAAGGAACTTTCTGACGAAAAACCTGAGTAACGTAATGTCGAACAACACGTCGATTTTGTGACTTATGGATTGCTTCCCTAACAACAAATCTTCTCCCTAGGACATTCTAAGGATATCCTGTAGATGAAAATACACCCAAAGGACATACACAGGATGTATCTGGGATAAGTGTGTTGTTAGGGTTACACATTAAAACTTATTAAAACGTCAAAAAAACAAGGTAGAAAATTTTCACGAGCACTTAAATTCCTTATACCTGTATTATTATGCGGAATTAAAATATGAGAGAATCGAAAATCGCATAAGAAATAAAATATTATCCGAGGGAATTAGTCTACTAAAAGATAACAGATGAATTTTTCTCGATTGTGTATATTTTAATGTAATCAATGGCAGTATTAAGATTAAACTTTACAACTTAAAAGCTAATTTTCTGCAAAAATAAATAAATTTCTATAATCATCTAATTATAACACTTATCATCCTTTCTCACAATTTGCTGAATTTTTATAGAACGTACAACACGTTTAATATATATTTAGGAAGTAGTTCTGCACGTTAAATTCTTAAATTTTTCTGCATTGTAACCGATGCAGAAAGTAACAAATTCACACATGAAATTCGTATGCTCTTCGGGGTTCGGCAGAGCCTTCCCCGCCTGCATTCTACCTGCTACAGATAGGAAAATATTAAAATAAATATCTTGTTTAAAACTAAATAACAAGTCTTAAAATATGTGTAATTAATATAAAACGCATAGTTTTATATAATTTAGACATGACTACTTAATCTGAATTTAGTAAAATATTATTTCTATAAATTCTTAATTAGTTTTTCTTGTTTAAGAAAATCATGTTAATTTCTTAAAAAAAAAAAAAAAAAAAAAAGAAAGAAAAAAAAAAAAAAAAAAAAAAAAAGAAAAAAAAAAAATACTTGTATCCATACTTTATAATAAAATAAATTAATATGTAAGCAAATGTATATGTTGATACTGCAAATATTTATATCAGTATTTGATTAAATTATAAACTCAATCCTTTCAGCTAAATTTGCGTTATTTTCTTCTTAAAATATATTTTAATACTTCTTAATATATAAAACTTAATAAAATAACAAATATTCATATTCATGCTGCAAATATATTTTTCAACATTTGATTAAACTCTTAATTTATTCATTTTAGCCCAACTTCTTTAGAAGGTGTTATTATTAATATTAAAGTTTATACCAACGAGATAAATAAAATAGAGTGATAAATGGTAAACATGACATGGCCCAACATGAGTCATGTGACATGGACCCTCTATGCGTTGGTTCCTATGGTAACAGCTTATTTTTGATAAATTTCTTTGGCAACGGTTTGGAGATTGCTCTTGGCAAGAGTCATATCCGCCAATGTTTATGTTTACTTATGTAGTTTAATGTTCTTTTGTTCTAAATAATTTTTATTTTTATTTTACTTCTTTTTTATTTCGTGTAGTCGAAATTTAACAGACAGAATGCTTAAAAATAGTTGATAAATCCTTATTTGTTGTTAAATTTAGCTCTTTAAAAGTTTAACTTTTCTTTTATAAACACTTTTGAACTTTGTTGGCAAACAATGAAAAAAAGGGTATTTTATTATTTATTAAAATGTGAAATAGGCGAAAAATTCTTTAAAAAACAATTTATTTCTGTCATAGGGCTATCATGTTACTTAATAATAATGATAATTTGACGAACTGAAACTTTAAATAGCAAAATTAGCAATAAAGGGCCAAACATAGCAACATTTTGGTTCATGTCACGTGATTCATCTTGAACCACGGAAAGCTAATCCTTCATCCATTGAATCAGCACTCTAATTTATTTATCTGGTTGGTTTATACTACTTGAACTTTTAAAAATAAAATAATAAAATTTATTGCCAATATATATATATATATATATATATATATATATATATATCATTATACAACGTAGACAAAAGTGCAAAATTAAATTACGTATACAACACTTATAATAACAATAATGTTTCACACACACACACACATATATATATATACCAACATGTAAATTTAATTTTAAAGATAACTTCTTTTATAAAAATATGCAATATTCTATTTAAAATCAAATTAAAGTAACATTCAACAAAGACGCGTTTAACAAAATAATATCAAATAAAATATCAACACTTATAATCATTTATAAACAAAGTAACGTCAGATGTAACATAAATGAGACTATTTACTCTTTAACATCAACTATTTAAAGTAACGTTTAATCGGAAAGGTGACATTGCATATTACATTTGATGGTTTATTGACAGTGTAACAGGAGAAAGAATTTATGAGAGATCGTTATAGCTCCAGGAGATTTTTATGGTCGCGTGATATGATGTTTACATTCTATATCAGTGCCTTTGATTAAATTTCAAGAGTAAATGGCTTTTAGATGCGCCGTAAAACTTTCTAAGTAAATGCAATAGTTTGACTTATTAAAAAAAAATTTCAGAAAAATCATTATTATTTTTAATAAGAATTGGGGTTTTAGAATAAATTATTATGATACGGCCGTCAAAAAATTTTCGTCTGTATTTACTAGACAAATTCTCACAGTATAAATATATATATATTTTTTCTTTTTAATTATTCTTTATAAAAATTACTTTCCATGTTTGATGCACGTAATTTGAATCAAAGGGCATCGAAAGAAATATTATTTTTTTTCTTAGCTAAAATTGAGGGGGGGGGAGGACTTTTTTTTTTTATCACAAACATATACTTCAACCATATGCTTTAAAGCTATTAACAAGTTCTTTTAAAAGATACCAATATTAAAGATTTACACCTCCAAAAGCAACGCCTCTGCACACATAATTTTTTTTTTCTATCTGACTATCACTATTCTATATATATATGTATATACTATATATATATCCCAATAGCACATAACGTTGTTATACCGTTCAAAACAAGTCTGAACATGGAAAAATTAGTTTTAACAACGTTATGTGCTACCTGGGATATATCACATTTGAAAGTTAAAAATAATTCTAACTATGTACAGTCGGTAACAAAAATGTCCGAACACTAGCAAAAATTCCTGTGTAGAAAAAGTACACTTCATACGGTTTTGCTAAATAAATCCTTGTCGAATCCTGTTCTTAGTCAGTGTAAGAACATGATTCGATAAGGATTTATTTAACAAAACCGTTTGAAGTGTGCATTTTTTGCATAGGAATTTTTGCTAGTGTTCGGACACTTTTGTTACCGACTGTATATTTAATACAAAATTTTATTTTGCACAGTCATGTTTAAAATGAAAAAAATAATAATAGGTATGATAACAGGGCCACCTGTTGATCGATTGGACCTCAAATGTAATCAGCACCAGTTAATGTCAAGGTAAAACCAAATATCAAGTTTGGTTAATATCCGTTAGTTTGATGGGAAGAAAAAGGGTGAAGAAATGTTTGGTAACAAACAAACAGACAGACAGACAGAGATTTTCTAATAATAATCAAATCGTGTTCAGGACATCTTAAAATGTGTAAAACCATAGAAAACTGGAATTTGAAAATTTTCAGTAATCTAATAATTTTTTTTTTACAATTTTATTCAAGAATTTAATACTTTCTTCTTACATGTATAAAAAGAAATAAAAATGATTGTAGATAGAAATCAAGAAACGTTACAATAAAAAAATAAAAGTTTAAAATTTATAATTTTACTTAATATAATAACATACTACATTTCTAAAAATATGGACATGTAAAAACTGTAAAATGACTCAAAAATGGGTATTAATTAAAGAAGGGAAAAAAAAAAAAAAAAAAAAGACGCTCTGTAAAAATTAATCAAAATTGTTATTATTATTATTTTTTTTTTTTTATTGATACCCATTAATACCTATTTCATTCCAAAATTGAAAAACAATTACCAATAAAAAATAAATTATAAATGCAAAAAGTTAACAAGAGAGGTAAGGAAAAATTTTTAGAAAATCTATATAGAAAGTAATTTTCATTAGTGACTTTATTTTTTGAATGATAAACTAGGATTTTGTGGCCAACCCCCAACTTTTTTCTATATATGTGTATAACAATTTACTGGTTGGCATACATTTCTCAAAGGTTTTACATAAACAGTTTGGGAATATTATAAAATATAAAATCTGAGATTTAGTCTCATGAAATATCGCAGAAGGAGATTAATAGAAGCATCTCCTGTAGATAAATATATACCAAAATTGAATCAGTCATCAATTTTATAATGGCTATCTCACACATAAAGTTTTGTGGGTTAATATGCAACAGAAGTTTAAATATAGCTTCCTCGTTCACAGGAAAATTGCATGATAGCAGCTGCATTGGTCAGCCGATATGCACTCAAGTTGAATCAGCATATTTTTTCATGCTAATCTACTCCCATTTAAAAATTTCTGTATTTACACATCATAGAAGCTGAGATATAACCTTACATTGCACCACAGTAGCGTAATCTATTTAGCGATATGTACCAAGTGTTATAGACACCAATTTATAGCAATTTGCAGTTAAACATAAATTTTTATAAAATGCTGTGCATTAGTTCTTGATTTAGAACTTCTACAAAATTTTTATCCTACGCACCACTATAACAGACAGTCAAACGAACATTTTCTAAAAAGCGTCGAATAGTGGTCAGGATATCTCAAATCGTGTAAATCCAGCGAAAACCTTGCATACCGAGTATTTTCCACAGTGAATATAGAAAATAGTATTAAAATTTGGAAAAATATTCCTGAATGCGGACAAAGGTTAAATAAAAAAGTTAATCACGGAACTTCGTTTGTTAATTAGTTTTTTGTTTCAGGATCCAATAGAAAAATATAATTAGTCAAAATTACATGTAAATGCGAAACTAAGAAAGCTTTCAAGGATTCAGTAGGATAATTGAAATAGTTATAATAACTGTAATTATAATTGAGATAATAATGATAGAAAATAAGTATTTCTGCTTAATTAATTTGACCAAAGTAGGTAAAAAGTTTTATTCAGAAAACTGGATATTAGTTTTATGCAGTGCTTTTGAGAGTATTTTGTTCATAAATTTATATATTTTACTTTATTAATGATTAAAAAGTAACTGTAATATTAAAATTTCTGAATCGTTGTAGATTTCCTTCAAATACACTGTAAAAAAAGTATTGTTAGTTTGAACCAAAACTTGGTACATTAGACCTTTTACCATGATTTGGCAATTTTATGTTGAACAAAATATTGGTGTTATGTTTTAAATAAAAAGAAATTCAACATTCGACCGAGATCAAACTGAAGACCTTCTTGTCTAAAGTCTAACACTCTGGCACTTTACTACATTTTCTTCTCCACTAAATCGGTTTCGTTGATTTTGATAGAAGGGGATAAATTTTCTAGGGTCCCATGGGTGAGGTTATCCCATGGGTGAGTTGCTGTGTAAAATTTGCACTTTACCCTGTGTTTTCGACTAAACTCTTTTATTTAAATTCGGTTTGGTTTAAAAAAGTTTTACTGATTCATACTTCCTGGACTGTATAATAGGTTTTTCTTTCTTTTTAAAAGGATATATTTCAATAAACTTTCTGATAGTAACATCTGGCTAGTGATCAATTGAATAAAGAAATATATATTTTTTTTTCTTGTAATAAATGTTTGTTTTGAATGACATAATCACACCACTGCCCACTGAATACTAGCTGCCTGTCATATTGCCTGAGAAACATGTTTTGACTTAATTTGCAATTTATCCACTAGATGTCACTGCTTTCGTTTACTGGAAAATGAAAGCAATCGTACAGAATTTCTGCTTTAGTACTTGATTTTTGAAAATATAAAAATATTTTTAATTTATATTAGTAACTGTTTGTTATCGTTTATTTATTACGGCTTATTTTTGTGTGGCATACTACAAATCTAAATTTGTAAAAGGTAGTAATATTTCTTTACACAAGTTCCGGTTGATTTGAAATGTAGAAAATAGCAAAATCAAAGAAAATTTTATATAAAATTGCATTATTGAATTACAAATAAGAGTACTTTGCAATATATAAATGAATAAATAAAATATTGATTATATCCGAAATCTATGACTTTTAAACCTTTATAATTCTATAGACTATTTAGAAGCTTAAAATAATAATTATTTGATAGTTAAAAATTATTAATGTTTGATAATATATCTAATTTCTTTAATTCTGATATTTTTTGGAATTTTTTTCCTCCCTGATATAATGGATTCCCCTTTATAGGATTTTCTAAGGGGGCCTAGAACTTATTTCACGAGTTTCGGGGGGAAAAAAACATAGAAAACTCTGAATGGGTAAGTCAACGAGTGCAACGTGGGATCGAACCCAGCTTGCTTAAAGACTATCAGATGTTTAAACTTCGATGATACTACTTAACTTTGTTTAATATATCTGATTTCTAAATTATTTAATTTACAAACAGCATTATTATAATATTTTTAAAATAATTAAAAATGTAAAATATTTAAAATTTTCCGTTTCTTAAAAAGACAAATTAAATGATAATTTGAAATTTTAAAATAATGTTTGATGTTATACATGATTTCTTCATTTCTGATATATATATATATATATATATATATACATATTTAAGTTTTCTACCTTTTGGGTGTAATGCCTTCTGTGATGCGTCTTTTTAAGGGGTGGGGGGGCACCAGTGTCTGAGAGGTTCTGCGCTCAAAGCTGGTAGATCGAAAGTGCTGAATTCGATCCCAATCGCATTCATCGTCCTAGCCGTTTGGAGTTTTCCATGGCTTTCTCAGAAACTCGCGTAAATAGGGGCTAGGACCCCTTAGAAAGACCCCCCACATACGGCTTTCCGCCTGTAGGCCTATGGCCCTGGTGTTTTCAGTTGTCTCTGCAACCAACAACCAACCAACTTTTCTAAGGGGTCCTAAACCGTATTCAAATTTCAGTTATAATTCTCTATTTTATATGATATATCTGATTTCTTCATGTACAGTCGGTAACAAAAGTGTGCGAAGACTAGCAAAAATTCCTATGTAAAAAAAGTGAACTTCGTACTGTTTTGTTAAATAAATCCTTAACAAATCATGTTCTTACACTGACTAAGAATAGAATTCGACAAGGATTTATTTAACAAATTCGTATGAAGTGTACTTTTTTTACATAGGAATTTTTGCTAGTGTTCGGACACTTTTGTTACTGACTGTTATACAAACAACATACATCATCATTTTTTTTTTTAATAATTAAAAATGTAAAATATTTAAAATTCACTGTTTCTTCTTTACTTTCTTCCTTTTTTTTTTTTTTTTTTTTTTTTTTTTTCCAAGATAATTGGAAATTTTAAAATAATCAATATTTGATATTACATATTTTTTCCTTAATTCTGATATTTTTAAAGTTTACTTAATAGATGTAATGCCTTCCGCGAAGAGTCTCTCTAAAGGGTCCTACCAGTTCGGAGTTTCTCATGGTTTTCCCCAAAACTCGCGTGAGTACAAGCTAGGCCCCTTCAGAAAGACCCCATAGGGCTTTTTCCACCTAAAGGGCTATGACCCAGTATTAGAGGTCTGCACGGGCCGGGCTTCCGGCGAGTAGTTGTTCGAGGGCGCTGCAGTCATATACAGATATACTTAGAAAAGGAATGGATATTGCTATGGAAATGTACATAAAAAATGTTTTTTTTATACTTTTAAGTATTATTTTCTACGGGAAAAGGGTTCTATTTTTATTTCTTATGGATGTAGAAAAAACATCATGTTGTTATTCGCTTTTTGAAGTAAATATGTTTAAGAATTAAAAGATGAATTTTTTTTCAAGTTCAAATTCTTTTCTTTTTCCTTTCTTTCTTTCTTCTTCTTTTTTTTTTTTTTTTTTTTTTTAATTGTTGAAATATTTTACATTTTTAATTATTTAAAAAATGTCAAAGGGAAATAAATAATCAGAAGATTATTTAGTTTGTCAATTAAATAATTTATTACGTGAAAATTTATAGATCACAAATAGAAATCAGACATATCATCGCAATAATTATTTTAAAGCATCGAATTATTATTATTATTTTTTCTAAACATTTTTTTTTCATATTAAATATAAGAAAGTATTCGATACTTAAAAATTTTCGACTTCCGATTTTCGATAGATTTACACATTTTGAGAGGTCTAGAACACGATTTGACCATTTTTACTTTTTTCTATATTCAGTAGAAGAAAGTATTGGATTCGCAAAAATTTTCGACTTCCGGTTTTCGGCGGATTTACAAGTTTTGAGAGGTCTAGAACACGATTTTACCATTTTTAGAAAATGTCTGTCAGTGTGTGTGACAATAATTTTGTGGCAAATGTATCTTCGGAGGAGCTCAGAATTACAAATAAATTTATATGTGGCTGCACTTTGACCTAAATTAGTGCCTATCAAGTTTTGGTGTTAACCGCTCAACAGGTGGCGCTGCTATACCGGGATTTTTGCAGTTTCAGGGTAAGCTATATCTCAGGTTCTATTGCGTACAATCAAACAAAACTTGAAATGTGAGAAGACCATTATAAGACATTATGCTGATTCAATTTGAAAGGTTATCGGACAACAGGTGGCGCTGCTATACATCGATTTCTGCAATTTGAGGGAAAACTATATCTTAGGAACTGCTGCACAGAATTACATACAAATTTATATGTAAATGCCCTTTGACACAAATTAGTGTCTGTCAACTTATGGTGCCAACCATTCAACAGGTGGCGCTGCTACGCAGTGATTGCCACAATTTAACGGGAGGCTATATCTCAGCTTCTAGTGCGTAAAATCAAACAAAACTTGAAATGTAAGACCATTATGAGATATTATGCTGATTCAATTTGAATGCTTATCGGACGACAGGTGACGTTGCTATACAACGATTTCCGCAATTTAAGGGGAGGCTATATGAAAGCTTCTATTGTGTATAATCAAACAAAACTTAAAATGTAAGACCATCATGAGACATTATGCTGATTCAATTTGAATGCTTATCAGACAGCAGGTGGCGCTGCTATATAGCGATTTCGCAATTTAAGGGAAAGATATATCTTAAGAACTACTGCAGAGGATTGCATACAAATACGCATGTAAATGCACTTTGACATAAATTAGTGTCTGTCAACTTATGGTGCCAACCACTCAACAGGTGGCGATGCTACACAGTGATTTCCACAATTTTAGGGGAGGCTATATCTCAGCTTCTATTGCGTATAATCAAACAGAACTTGAAATGTAAGCCCATTATGAGACATTATGCTGATTAAATTTGAATGCTTATCGGACGACAGGTGGCGCTGCTATACAACGATTTCAGCTATTTAAGGGGAGGCTATATCTCAGATTTTATTGCATATAATCAAACAAAACTTAAAATGTAAGAGCATTATGCGACATTATGCTGATTCAATTTGAATGCTTATCGGACAATAGGTGACGCTTCTATACAGCGGTTTCGCAATTTAAGGGAAAGCTATATCTTGGAAACTACTGCACAGAATTGCATATACATTTATATGTAAATGCACTTTGACATAAATTATTGTCTGTCAACTTTTGGTGCGAACCACTCAACAGGGGGCGCAGCTACACAGCGATTTCCACAATTTTGGGGGAGGCTAGATCTCAGCTTCTATTGCGTATCGTCAAACACGACTTAATATGGGGAAAGGCCATTATGAGACATTATGAAGATTAAATTTAGATGCATCGATAACGGGATGGCTATATCTCAAAGTCTATGGCATGTAACTGTACGAAACTTGATATGTGAAATAACCATTATAAAAACGCATTTTTACTTTAGTAAAAATTTTCGACTTCCGGTTTTCGACGAATTTACATGTTTTTAGATATTTAGAACATTAAATATTTTACATTTTTAAAATGTTACAATTATATTATTTATAAACTGAATAATTTGTGAAATGATTACATGAGGATATCAAATATATCATATGAAGTAATATGTTTGAAATTTATATATCTGTTAATCTATAAGTTAGTAGCCATTGCCGAGTTCGATCCCAAGTTACGATCTTAAAACTAGCCGTTCGCAATCGTTTGCAGTTTTCTCCAAAACTCACGGTAATATGTGCCAGGACCCCTCAGAAAATCCCTTGCGGAGGGCATTACATCCAGAAAGAAGTAAACTCACAAAAAATACCGGAATCAAGTAAATCAGATATATCACCAAACATTAATTTAAAAATTCAAATTATCTGTCTTTCTAATTTTTATTTTCTTCTTCCTTTTTTTTTTTTTTTTTTTTTTTTAGGAAGCAGTTGATTTGAAATGTTTTACATGTTTAATTATTTTTAAAATATTATAATTATTTTATCTATAAAGTAAATAACTTATGAAATGATTACATGGATAAAATCAGATATAATATATGAAGTTGCATGATCGAAATTTAAACATATGTTAATCTCTAAATTGGTGGATGTGAAGCGCTGGGTTCGATCACAAGTCACGCTCGTTAACCTAGCCATTTTTGTTCTCTCGAAAACTCCCATAAATACGCTCTAGGACCCCCTTCGAAAGATCTTTTGCGGAAGACATTACATCTAGAAAAGGTTAGTTGTTGATTTGATGTAGTCATTAATGCCAATTGACTATACTGGGTAGAGGTCTGCACGGGCCGGAATTTCGAGGCCCGGGGCCGCCCCGGCCCGTACGAAAACTTTACTTACTCGGCCCGGCCCGGCCCGTTATGTAGTCGAAAAATGCGGCCCGGGCCCGGCCCGTTTATTTTTTAACGGTTTATGGCCCGGCCCAGACAAAAAACGATAAAATCAGGCCCGACCCGGCCCGGCCCGATTCAAAAATATGTAAAATAATTAAAAAAGAAAAAAAAAAAAAGAATGCCTTTTTATAAAACAGATTTTTAGTATGTGTTTTGCAGCGGTTTCATATAACCAAACAATAGTGCGTTCTTTAACAAAACTGCAGAAATTTTACAAGACAATTATATATAAACAGAAATTCATTATTATAGACAAGGCACAAAGACAAACAGAAAGTCAAATCGAAAATATTAGCATTCATCAAACAATATAGGAAGGTATTTAAAATGGTTAATACTACTGAAAATGCACTTTCAACCATTTTCTCTTATATACAATAATGTATCCGAATCTTTCATGTGCTCCGATAAACAAAACTTTAATGTTAATCCAACCATATTCAATAGAAAAGTTGCTTTTGTCCATGATAAAAATTATGCTACTTTCGTCCACTGGAGAAAAGGAAAAGGAGCCTTACAGAAAAAGTTACAGCGGAAAGATTTTTATAGCCTTTATATCACCTAAACTCAACAGATCATAAGAAACAAACCCTTATACACAGTAATGTATCTAATTTCTTTTGTTATGTACATATACGCAAACTGGTAGTGACATGCATACTATTTTGAATAGGAAACCATCTAATATTACTTTAAATAAAATATATTAATTTCGAGGCATGCTAAAAATATTTGCAAAAAATCAGATTTCGGACAGACAGACTGATAGACAATTAAATTGACGTTACAGACACTTTTTAAACAAAATAGAACTTTATGTGACATACCAGCCTGTAAAATTACGTAAAATAAATGATTGAAGAAATATTTTATCATTTTCCTTTTTCGTTGATTAACGAGGAAACCAGAAAAAGTTTCGGGCCGACACGGCCCGGAGAAAATTTTATTCAAGCCCGGCCTGGCCCGGAGAAAATTTTATTTAGGCCCGGCCCGACTATACACAAAAAAACTGAGCCAGAGCCCGGCCCGGCCCGAGCCTGAAAAAAATTTTTAAGCCCGAGCCCGGCCCGGCCCGAGAGCCCCAACCCGGCCCGAGGGCCGGGCTGGGCTCGGGCCGGAAACCCGGCCCGTGCAGACCTCTAAATTACTGGGTCATAGCCCTATAGGTGGAAAGAGCCCTATGGGGTCTTTCTGAAGGGGCCTAGCTTGTACTCACGCGAGTTTTGGGGAAAACCATGAGAAACTCCGAACTGGTAGGACCCTTTAGAGAGACTCTTCGCGGAAGGCATTACATCTATTAAGTAAACTTTAAAAATATCAGAATTAAGGAAAAAATATATAATATCAAATTTTGATTATTTTAAAATTTCAAATTATCTTGGGAAAAAAAAAAAAAAAAAAAAAAAAAAAAGGAAGAAAGTAAAGAAGAAACAGTCAATTTTAAATATTTTACATTTTTAATTATTAAAAAAAAATATGATGATGTGTGTTGTTTGTATAACAGTCGGTAACAAAAGTGTCCGAACACTAGCAAAAATTCCTATGTAAAAAAAGTACACTTCATACGAATTTGTTAAATAAATCCTTGTCGAATTCTATTCTTAGTCAGTGTAAGAACATGATTCGTTAAGGATTTATTTAACAAAACAGTACGAAGTTCACTTTTTTTACATAGGAATTTTTGCTAGTCTTCGCACACTTTTGTTACTGACTGTACATGAAGAAATCAGATATATCATATAAAATAGAGAATTATAACTGAAATTTGAATACGGTTTAGGACCCCTTAGAAAAGTTGGTTGGTTGTTGGTTGCAGAGACAACTGAAAACACCAGGGCCATAGGCCTACAGGCGGAAAGCCCTATGTGCGGGGTCTTTCTAAGGGGTCCTAACCCCTATTTACGCGAGTTTCTGAGAAAGCCATGGAAAACTCCAAACGGCTAGGACGATGAATGCGAATGGGATCGAATTCAGCACTTTCCATCTACCAGCTTTGAGCGCAGAACCTCTCAGACACTAGTGCCCCCCCCCACCCCTTAAAAAGACGCATCACAGAAGGCATTACACCCAAAAGGTAGAAAACTTAAATATGTATATATATATATATATATCAGAAATGAAGAAATCATGTATAACATCAAACATTATTTTAAAATTTCAAATTATCATTTAATTTGTCTTTTTAAGAAACGGAAATTTTTAAATATTTTACATTTTTAATTACTTTAAAAATATTATAATGATGCTGTTTGTAAATTAAATAATTTAGAAATCAGATATATTAAACAAAGTTAAGTAGTATCATCGAAGTTTAAACATCTGACAGTCTCTAAGCAAGCTGGTTCGATCCCACGTTGCACTCGTTGACTTACCCATTCGGAGTTTTCTATGGTTTTTTTTTTTTTCCCGAAACTCGTGAAATAAGTTCTAGGCCCCCTTAGAAAATCCTATAAGGGAGAATCCATTATATCAGGGAGGAAAAAAATTCCAAAAAATATCAGAATCAAAGAAATTAGATATATTATCAAATATTAATAATTTTTAACTATCAAATAATTATTATTTTAAGCTTCTAAATAGTCTATAGAATTATAAAGGTTTAAAAGTCATAGATTTCGGATATAATCAATATTTTATTTATTCATTTATATATTGGAAAGTACTCTTATTTGTAATTCAATAATGCAATTTTATATAAAATTTTCTTTGACTTTGCTTTTTTCTACATTTCAAATCAACCGGAATCTTGTGTAAAGAAATATTACTACTTTTTACAAATTTAGATTTGTAGTATGCCACACAAAAATAAGCCGTAATAAATAAACGATAACAAACAGTTACTAATATAAATTAAAAATATTTTTATATTTTCAAAAATTAAGTACTAAAGCAGAAATTCTGTACGATTGCTTTCATTTTCCAGTAAACGAAAGCAGTGACATCTAGTGGATAAAGTGCAAATTAAGCCAAAACATGTTTCTCAGGCAATACGACAGGCAGCTAGTATTCAGTGGGCAGTGGGTTAGCAAGCCTAGGGTTAGAATTCGTTAGAAAGACCCCTAACGGGTTGCTTTTTCTACCAGACCTAATTCCACCAGGTTGTCCTTTACCTTTAAATAATACACCATCATAGAATATTTTTAATTTTTCTCGCAAGCAGTGTCCTTTATTGACAAAATGTTACCTTAAAAATTATTTCTTTTTTTTACTTTACTTTAAAAAAAAAAATCTCCGTTCGAGAAAATGTTTTTTACGCAAATTGTTTAAAATATGATAATTCCTTTAATTTTATATGAATTTTAAAACTATTTGTGAATTTATGGGCCACCCTATAGATTCGTTAAAGTAAGAAATAGTAATGTAATTGTAAAGATGCTTCTGAGGAAAGTGTACACGACAAGAAAAATCTCTTGCACGCAAATTTTCACTTTGTTGATTTTCATTCCATTGGAGGCTCAAGTAAGATTTTATTATTTTTTTATACTTATTGTCCTTATTAGGAATTCCGAAAAGTTTAAACTTAACTGTTTAAACAACAGTTTCTCGAAAGAAAATTTAAGACAGGTTTGCGATTTTTTTTTTCTTTTTTCTGGAACATCAAAAAAAAAAAAAAAAAAAAAAAAAAAAATGTTTGTTTTTCCTATTTATACTTAAAATTGAATGATTTTTTTTTTTTTTTTTTTTTTTTTTTTCGTTGATTTGTTTTTTCTTTTATATTATTAATAAAACTTTATATTTCTTCCCTGTAAATACATTGTATAAAAACAATTTTATATATTTGTTCATTTTATGAATGAAATTGTAATTTAACCTGTAAGGCATTACAGTAAATTTTTAAAAAAGATTGAAAATACCTCTAAATATTGATTTAAAAGAAAGAAATTTTCCAAAAAAATTTTATTATATTTTTTAATTTCTACTATTAGTTCATACTCTCCGTATATATATCTTGTACTAATCTTGCAATCGATTTTTAACTAACTTTCCGACTAGCTAGAATAAATAAAATATGCAAATAATAACATCCTAATAGCGTTAAAATAGCCATTAAAATATTAGCTATAATTTAATTGTTGCCAAAAATAATTCACGAGTTCATTTTCTTTCGACATAAAAATAAATACATTTAATTAAACGTGAACGTTAAAAAAATTATAAAAAGTTAAATTATGCATCTCACAAAAATTGACGTCATTATCACTTTAAAAATTTTATGCACATTGATAAGAGCTCTGTGATTCATCAGAAAATTTAAAACATGGTATATAAAAAGTTTTTTTTTTAATCTTATAATTATTTTTATTTCATTTTGCGCTCGCGCTTTTTATTGCCCAATTCAAAATTATTAAAAATAAATAAAAAATAAATAAATAAATAAAAATGAAAACTTTTTCGAAAGTGTTTGTAAGTAGGAATTGACTTTAAAAATTTTTCTTTTGTATTACTTGTTATTTTATTTATTTATTTTATATAATTTTATTTTTATTTATTTATTTATATTTCTAATTAAATATTTTAGAACTGTTAAGTAACTTTTATCAAAATAAAAACAATAAAATTAACACAAAATTGAAAAAAAAAAAATACAAAAATTTTTATTTTTATATAAGAGTTTCTAGCATACGTCCTTAATTTTATCTTACTTTACAACACTTTATTTTAAGACAACTAATAAAATTCGCAATTTTTCGGATTAAAAAAAAAAAAAAAAAAACTGTAATTTTAAATAAATTAACATACCTGCCAAATTTAACACGTTTTGACAACTAGTGATTTTTAATTGCAATATTTTATAAACGCTTTTTTAGATTAAATATAATAAAAACTTCTAGTGAATTCAAGTATTTTTTTTTTTTTAAGAGTAAATTGTGGTAGCCATGAGAAGTACGTATGCAAATAAGAACTGTTATTTTCAACTTGTTTAGTTAAAATATTTAAATTTACAAACATCACATCAAAATTTTAAAATCAATAATATTTTTTCAATACAATTTTATAATTGTTGTTATTATTATTATTATTATTATTATTATTTTCAAAGATATCGTACTTTATATTTATTAACAAATTTTTTATACATAAATTTAATCTAGAATTGGGTATATAATAAAAGAAATACAATCATAAAATATTCTAAGTAGAAATAAAATATTTTTATACATGTGTTATTATTTTTTACAAAGAATGTTTAAAAAAACGCTGATTATTTTATCCTGTTTTTATTAAATGTAACCTGAAATCAATGAATCTAAAATGTATACTGAAGCATACTATAAGAATACCATGTTTTTCTATTATTAGCAGTTATTAAATCGAGAAAGAGGTATTTCTTTTATATTGAAATTAATTTTGCCGTATATTTGTTTCGATTATAAATTTTCTACATTTTATAGTATATCGCTGATAAATTTTCTGAGAGCAAAAAACTACTCTTTTTTCAAAAGAGAAATCTTGTCTGGTATCACATCTTGTTTTATAGCTTTATAAACAAAAAATATAAATAAATAAATAAACTTATTTTTGTCCGGTTGATTTCATAGACTTATTTTGACAAACTGACTTATTTTCAAATGGAGTTTAAATAATACAAAATTTTGAAAACAGAAGAAACTTTTTTTCAAAACAGATTTAATAAGAGTGTATAAGAAAATTTAGAAAAAAAAAACCTGTGGGATGAAGGAAATGATACATAACTTTGCTGATTGTAATAGGAGAATAATTTATATGTATGAGCAAATTGCCTATGAAAACAATGTTGCAGAATATATATAGGGTAGTTGCTCCAGTGATCAGTATGCTACAGTAACTAACATCTATCCCGAAATAATTAATAAATAAGAAAAATAATAAAATCATATATTTTGCATATAAGAAGTTTAACATTTTATGTCAAACACTGGTGCATAGGGTGCTAATAACTGGTAAAATGAATAACTAGCAGTGTCAAACACTGGAACACAGTGGGCCAATTACTGGTAAAGTGAAAACTGGCAGTTTCAATTACTGGAACATTGGGTGTCAAATAAAAATTCATTAAAAAAAATAATAATAATAACAATTGTTATCAAATGTATACATTTTAACATATATTTGGTTCTGAATGTATCTCATACCATATGTACTAACTTAAGATTTCTAAAAATATTTTCTGATGACTAGAACATTACAAACATCAGAGATTGCTCTAAAAGTGTCAATCACTGGTGCACTTACCCTATATATATACAGTTGAACCTCGTCATCGTGAATCTCAAAGGGGATAAAAAATTTGTTCATGTTATCAGTCGTTCATGCTGTCAGTAACTAATCTTCATATAACTAAACTAATCTTTATTTTAAGGGGATTGTGGAAATAGTTCATGTTAAAAATAATTCACGTTAACGAGGTTCGATTGTATATATATATTCCCTCTGCAATATCGTTTTCAAAGGCAATTTGTTCATACACGGTTTTTAAAAATGTTTTTTATTTATTTATTTATTTATTTATTTATTTTATGTAATCCATAAGCTACGAGTTAAGCTGTGTATAAATTTTGTGCTCCCGTCTCCCTCAAAAAAGAGAGAGAACATTACAAACAAAAAGTTGTAGTCTTTTAACTTTAGTATTACAAGTTCGTCACAGAATCCTTTACTTTGGCAAAAACCTTTCGAAATTGATTTGCAGTTTTATAGACGAAGTAATTTTTATGATTTATGTGCATAATATTATAATAATAGAAGAAAAAGAAAAACCTTCGATATGCATCGTTTAATGGGATTGTAAGTAAAATATATGCCTTAACTTAGTGTGAATATTCGATACAGTCATGATATGACTCTTATTTAAAAAACTGTTAGTGAAATAAATATTTTGTTCACTGGAATACTTGAAACAGATACAAAGCCCAACTGGACCGTTGACAGGACAAATCGATTGACTCCATTAAACAATAAGTAAACGATTGTAATGGAATATTCACTACATTCGTTCACTTTATATTTTATGGAGTTAATGAAGTTGTTCTGTGAACAGCTCAATTATGGTAATTAAATTGTTCTATTACGTACCAATTTATGTTTTTTTTTTTTTTTTTTAATGAAGTAGTTTTCTTCTTGCTGAAGCATTAGTGCTATGAGTGTGCGATTCCTTATTACCCTACTACCGTAGGTAATGGAAGTATTGTATTCGGTCTGAAAATTCGATATCGGGTTTTCACCTGATTTACACGTTTTAAGGTCCCCTGCGTCCAAAAAAGTGGTTTTTGGCAATTGGTCAGTGTGTATGTATGTGTGTGTATGTATGTGGAGAATATTCTGGCTATTATAGCTCAGAAACTAATAAAGATAGAGCTACGAAACTTTAGAATTGAAATACGTCTGGTGTACAGATGAAATTTCCAAATTTTGGTGAAAATTGAAAAACCGGAAGTGGGACATCGGTAACCGGAAGTGGGACCGTAAGTCCGTATCTCAAAAACGGCTCTAACGATTTTCTTCAAACTTGGTATACAAACACTCTATTAGATGTCCTTTCGAATGATATAGTTGGTTAGTTCAGGAAAATTGATAAACGTCCTGTATAAATAGCTCAATTTCAGGCCTCGCAAAGGCGTTCCTTTAAAAACGGTTGTACGGATTTTTTTCAAACTCGCCATTTTAACTCACTTTTAAATATGCTTTTGTATGTAATTATTGTTTTCCTGTCAATAATTGAGTTTATTAGGAAGTGGGACATCGGAAACCGGAAGTGGGACCGTAAGTCCGTATCTCAAAAACGGCTCTAACGATTTTCTTCAAATTTGCTATATAAACACTCTATTAGATGTCCTTTCGAATGACATAGTTGGTTAGTTCAGGAAAATTGATAGGAGTCCTGTATAAATAGCTCAATTTCAGGTCTCCCAAGGGCGTTCCTTTAAAAACAGCTGTACGGATTTTTTTCAAACTCGCCATTTTAACTCACGTTTAAATATGCTTTTGTATGTAATTATTGTTTTCCTGTCAATAATTGAGTTTAACCGGAAATGGAACATCGGAAACCGGAAGTGGGACCATAAGTCCGTATCTCAAAAACGGCTCTAACGATTTAATGTTTATAATGTTAATACTTCTTTAATGTTTATAATGTGTGTAGGACTGGGTAATGGAAGTCGTGTGGCTGTTACACACCAGATTTTTTTTTATTTTCTTTCACTTCATTTTCCTTCCACTTTTTATCGAAAACAATCCCCATGCTACTCTTTAAAAAGTTATGTACTCTGATGTTCTATAAATTCACGCACGCGCAGTCTCAAAGGACAGTTATCAAGAAATGATTTTTTTCTAACAGAGTTTGTTTATTTAGGAATTAATGTAATGAAAACTGTTCATTTTTCATGTTTTAATACTTTCTAGTATTGTACAGTGTGTCCTAAAAGTTCCAGTACTCCAACTTAAAGAACTCATTGTGTCCCTGTTTTTTTTTTTTTTTTTTTTTTTTTTTTTTTTTTTTAATATTTTATCGTCTGCTTATTAGTGCATCAATTCTTTAATTTTTATCGTTTGTTTCTTTTCTCGCTCAAGTTGTGTGTGAATAAAGTTTTATGTTATTTTGTTCTTCATAGTCAAATGAGTTTATTACGCATTCAGAGAATTACGCTGTTTGAAGCTTATTTTGAATGTAAATCGTACGAAAGATGCAAAGAGTGTTGGAGATATAAATATCCAGATGATGCAATACCGAGTAAAAATATGCTATATCAGCTCGTTCGACAATTTCATAATACAGGTTCTGTGCAGGTGTGTACAGGTTTCTCTACAAAAAGTCACTCCCAGCATGTTAAAATGCGTTTCTAAACACATGCGCAAACGAGCTCAGCTTTGCCTCCTAGAGAAGGGTCGACAATCTAAACATTTATTATAAATGTAAGTTCTGTATTTTCCCCCCCCGTTATTTTAAATGTGCCTTTTATCATTAGCATAAAAATAATAGTTTTAAGGTTTGTTGTTTTGTAAATAAAAAATACATCAGCGTCAGTACTGGAACTTTTAGGACACTCTGTAGTATTGTTTATCATTTAATACTGTAAGTTTAATTTTTTATATATTGTCTCAATCAATAACGGTACATGATGGAACTATTTCGGGAATCTATTTGGTATCAAGATATTCAAATTCATACAGTTTAACTATTTTTGATTAATTAATTAATTTAATTTAATTTAATTTATTTATTTATTCATTTACAGGATTTTATTTATTTATTTTATTTATTTATCTATTTATTTGTTTGTTTGTTTGTTTTTTGCAGGATTTCATTTCATTTTTATTTATTTATTTTTGACCAGCATTATTTATCTCTTTCTATTTATTTATAAAGCTTTAAAATGAACATTTTTATTAAATTTATAATCATATAAAAAATAAAAGAAATTAGGAAATAAAACTAAGCAAATAAAGAAATAGGAAAAACAAGAAAAGAAAAAAGAAAGAAAAAGCTTTTTTGTAAAAAAAAAAGCTATTTATGTAAAAAGAAAAAGCTATTTATGGTATAAACGGACTGTGTATTTATATCAAAAATCAATTAAGAATTATTTCTATCCCGCTGCTTCTGTTTTGCATATGTAAACTAGCAAATCTTAGATAAATGATTGAAAGGGTGAAAAGATTTAATCAAATATCGTTTACGCACTTAAATTTTCCAGAGATGTAATGAAATAGTAATTCATCTGAATCGATTTGATCCTACCGATACAGAAAATTTCATTAAATTCATTAAAAGGAAAAGGCCAATTCATCTTATAGGGGTACAGAATTCAAATTAAATTCTCTCACACTGTATTTTAATGTGCGACTTAATTTATCAAGAGTTTCAAACTGTCGTTAGAAGTTTCATATTGTACTCTTTGATACATGATCCGAGCATAATGACATCTTGATTGGAGTTAATTTATCAGTAAGTTTTGTACTTAAAAATATGTATAATTTTTAAGGTACCGTATTAAAAAAATAGAAAAAAGTAATGGAATGAAAGTAAACAAAAATATTAGTGTTAATTTATTTAATTATTCCGTTTAAAGCGCGTGTTATCAATATACGGTCTAGGATTTTTTTCCCAATTTCAGCCAGAAGTAATTTCTTTCTGTTTACAGAGTACGTCCTAGAACAAACGGTGTGGTTATAATTAAACTTCCCCTATAAATAGCATTCTACAGCGCAAATGAGTGAACGGAATGTAACAAAATTTGGTATATAGACTATACAGGAGATGCGCTCACGGAATTTTGAAAAAAGAAATTTAGTTCCAAAATGACCACCAGAGGGAACAAATGAACATTAAATTTTACACAATAAACGACCAAAACGGAATACAGAAAAAATATTAACAATCCAGAATAAGAATTATGAGTAATAAAATGTAAAACCGGGAAAAGCTCTCTGTTCTAGGGGAAAAATGTCGAGATTTGCATGCTTGCGAAGAAGAGAAAGCTTTATGCAAAACAGGTTTAGAGTATAAGACATTTACAGACGTTGTCAAGTTTTATGTGAGTGTTTCCGGCTGTAATGATGACGGTATCTTTAGCTGAATGTGCGCTGTTAGTGAAGCTGTTTTACGAAAAAAAAGTGGAATCCTTCTGTTGCAGTTCATGAATTTCGTCGTACAGTCGGTAACAAAAGTGTCCGAACACTAGCACAAATTCCTATGTAAAAAATGTAAACTTCATACGGTTTTGTTAAATAAATCATTATCGAATCATGTTCTTACACTGACTAAGAACATGATTCGACAAGGATTTATTTAACAAAACCGTATGAAGTGTATTGTTTTACATAGAAATTTTCGCTAGTGTTCGGACACTTTTGTTACCGACTATATAAAGAACCTACGACGTGGACCAATGTCTGCTAAGGGTATCTGGGCCATTATTTGAAGGGACGGGGAATTTAGGAGTTCAACCTGGAAGAGGCCGTAAACCTGTCACACCAGTACTTGTTGATGCCATCAAGACAGCTATTACCTCACAGCCACAGACAATAGAGTTTGGGGGCTGTAGCGCATGTGCAGTTTCTCGACAGACAGGCTATTCTTACAGCACCGTCCGAAAAGTGCTCAGAAACATAATGCACTACTTCCTATACAAGATCCACCATATTCAAGAGCTGCTTGACAGGGACAAGCCACAACGTCTCTCATTCACAGTCAGTTTTCTCAACAGAATGACTGTTGATCTGTCATGGCCTTGGAATATTCTGTGGAGCGACGAGAATCTATCTGAATGGTCAGTCAACACACAGAATTGCTGCATTTGGGGTAAGGAAAATCCACGGATGCACTCTGAAATTCCTCTACATTATCTAAAGTGACTGTTTGGTGTGGATTCACGGCGACGTTCATCCTTGGATCATTTTTCTATGAGGAGTGATCCTGTCACATGTTCCGATACGGGCCGTCGGTACCATGATATGCTGCGGACATTTGATGTGCCGCTACTAGAGCAAAAGCGGGTCCTTACATCGACCATTTTCTTGCAGGATGTTGCGCCCCCACATATCCATGAGTCCGTGAAGGCGCTATTGATCCAACACTTCACAGACGAATGTGTTATTAGTCGCTTCTTTCGTAATCCATGGCCACCACGTTCGCCGTATCTAAATCCGTGTGATTTTTGGTTATGGGGCCACTTAAAAAGTGTGGTGTATCGGGGAGGTGTTGGAACGTTGAATGACTTAAAGAACTCCATAACGCTTCATGTGCGAAGCATCACAATTGATCAGTTACGATCTGCTGTTGAACACACAGTTCATCGACTTGACATTTTTCCGGTGAATGAGGGAGGTCACATGGAGCAATTTTCTCTACATCGTCCTGGACACGATTAACAGATGGTCCTCTTGTGCAATTTCGTCCTAACCTGTTCTTGTTTCTGCAAATTGAACTGTCTCTTTTTTTTTTTTAATAGATTAGGTTAAGTACACCTGTGATTGACACTTTTAGAGCAATATCTGATGTTTTTAATGTTCTAGTCATCAGAAAATATTTTTAGAAATCTTAGTTAGTACATATGGTATGAAAGACATTCAGAACTACACATATGTTAAAATATATACATTTGATAACAATTATATATTTTTTTAATGAATTTTTATTTGACAACCACTCAATGTTCCAGTAATCGATACTGCCAGTTTTTCATTTTATCAGTAATTGGCCCCCTATATTCCAGTGTTTGACACTGCTAGTTATTAATTTTACCAGTTATTAGCACCCTATGCTCCAGTGTTTGACATAAAATGTTAAAACTCTTATATGTAAAATATATGATTTTACTATTTTTCTTATTTATTAATTATTTCGGGATAAGTGTCAATTACTGAAGCATGCCAATCACTGGAGCACCTACGCTACTGTTATTTTTTTATTACCTTTACTTAATGTGGTTCTATGACAAGGTGATCAGAAACTAGTCAATAAATGTTAATATTATTTTTATATTCCGTTTTGGTCGTTTATTGCGTTAAATTAAATGTCTTTACGAAAAGTGCACCCTCTGGTGGATATTTTTGAACTTTTTTTTTCCTTCGAAATTCCGTGAACGTATCTCGTGCATAGTCTATAAACCAAATTTCGTTGCATTCCGTTCACCCGTATGTTCTGTAGGATGCTATTTATAGTGGAAGTTTAATTATAACCACCTTGTACGTATATATATATATATATATATATATTTACATTGTTTGATCTATACATAGAAAAGAAAATATTGTTATTAAATTTGATATTATTTGTATGTTTTGAGGTCTACTAAATCTTAAAATTTGATTTTTATCAGCTGATCTGTGAATTTGCATGCTTGTGTCATAGTATGTGTGTTCTTTATAGATCTTTTACCAGTAAAATTCAAAACCATATATAAGCAAGAAATCCAAATTTCGTATTCTAAATATGTATTAAACGATGACATTATAAAAACATTTCATCGAGACTGAACAAATGATTCCTCTACAGGAATATGCAAAAAAATTTTGTACATTATGCCTATGGTCTGAATTTCTGTTTAAAGCATTAAACATCTTTAGACTAAACTATGGATAATAAAATTAACATTTTTTATTTACAAGAACATGTTACCTTTAGAATATGCAAAAAAAAAAAGCATTCATCATTCGTTTGCAGTTCACACAAAATGTGTCTGATATATTAAGGACTGTGGCTGGAGATAGATCAAAGTGAAATTTAAGATGCGTTACTCAATTTTTAAATGTTTAATTTAAATACACTCTGTGTATTTAGATTACCATTTATTTAAAATATAGATAATGTACTATTTATAGATAATACATAGGCGTATCCAAAATTAGTCGAATACATGGTACAGCCTGCACTTTCACAGCTATGTACTAAATAAAAATACGGTTTGTTAATAAAAAAATCTGTTTAATTGAAATGAGGAAGGGGGAAATTAATGTAGGTACCATCCCAGATTATTATTGTTATTATTATCATTATTTAATTTGACAATCTAATTTAGGTCTTAAATAGGTATGATACCACGAATTGTATCAACCAACTTCAAATAATAACAATATACGTAGTGAAAGCAAGTAGAAGTTTAATAAACTTATGAAATACAAGTACATAAACTGGCAATTACTACCGTGTGTAACACATATCGACAATCCTATAAATAGGCCTTAAAAATAACGTTCTTCAAATGCCCACCTTTTACCAGCAAGCCTTGCTGGAATCCTCTAGGTTTTCAGATGTTGACAATGGGGTATATCAGCATGGGAGAACAGACTTGTTTTCCAGGCTGGTGACTGCGTGTATAAAACACTAACCAGTAGACATCTTCTGTCTTACTTACTTCAGAATTATGTGCCTCTCTAGCGCAGTCACCATGGTAAGAAAAGAGACACAAGTGGAAAAGAATGGCAGTTTTGAGTTTATGTATTTGAAAAATGTGTATGAAGAGCCCCAACATGCACGAAATGTTTCGCCTCCCTATCTCGCAATTTATCCACCTGAGCAGCAATTTTGTGAGTTTTATTGTAGGCTAGTCTTTTTTTTTTTTTTTTTTTTTTTGTATTTTTTAAGTTGATTTTTCTGAAATGCTACATTTTTTCAGCTGTGCCACTTTCGTTGATGAGGTGCAATTTGGTGATGATCATAATTTTTCCGCCGCAGAGTCTGCTAAACTCTTGTGACAGAATCAGTTGAAATAAATGCAACCATAACTGAAATTCACTTTTTCACCGACCACCGCATCCTGGATTATCAATTTACTTGGTAATTTCAACCCTTTCCATCGATGCACGGATGTTTAACATTCGTATGCACATTTGATCAAGGTTCCGAATTATAATTAAAAGATTCAATGCACGCCACACTGTATAATGGGCTCTCCCCACCGTCGTCTGCTCAATCACGTGATAGAGGAAAACGAATAATCGAATTCTGAGAATCGAATTCAATTAAATATTGTTCTTAAGAACAAAAATTTTAACATTTTATATAAAATAAAATAAAAGTAATACTGTGCATTTGTAAACAGTAGAATAACTGTATTTGTAAATTTAATAATTTTTAAAAAACATTTTATGTGTTTATTTATTTTTATCTATAAGAATTCGATTTTTGTATATTGTAGTGTAACTATAACATTAACTGATATAGCAATAAATAATAGCTTCTTGTGGAATATTTATGGATTATAATTTGAAATTTTAAAATATTTTCATTTAATTTAATTGCATAAAGGTGTTACAACAAGTTAATTAACTTAGTTACTGGTCTAAATGGATTTACGCAGTACGATATTGCACTGTTAATGATTTAAGTACCAAAAATCAGAGTATTTAAGCATGGTCTTCATGAACATCAATAACAAGTATAAACCAAATGATGATTGTAAACGTATACAGCAAACAAATAATGATGAATAATGTTATAAAATGGATTAAAAATGATGATGTATAAAAGAATAACACAGATTAAATACGATTGATCAAAAATAAGAATAGAAAATATGTTATTTCAGCAACCGCTATAAATAAACAAGACTTCGTCTGCTATTTGTTTTTCCTCTATCACGTGACCTCTGACGTTAGGTGGGAAGAACCCATTATACAGTCGGTAAATTTTATAGGGTCGAAATTATAGCAAGAGAGCAGTTTTATGCTGCACTTGTGCTTACATTGGCTCGTTCGATGAAAGGTCCGATAAATGAATTTTGACTGAAAATAAATGTTGTAAGTTTTTATACATTTTAAAATGTTTTCTTACAATTTCTTTAAATTATTTTTTATTACGAGTTTTTCAATGGTTTTCATTGAAATTAGATTGAATTTGCGATTTGGATTATTTCTTTGCGATTAAAAAAAACCTGGCATTTTGCTTGTTATTTATTGAACCACACACCTTTTATTTCCGTCTGTGAAAAAACTTTTGAACGCAAATTTTCACTTTCTTCATTTTCATTCCATTGGAGGCTCAAATGAGATTTTTTTTTTTTTTTTTACACTTATTGTCCTTATTAGGAATTTCGATAATTTTCAACTTAAATGCTTAAAAAACAGTTTCTGGAAATTAAATTTAAGACAGGTTTGAAATTTTTTTCTGTAACATCTAAAAAGAAAATTTTAGATTATTATTTTTTTTTTATTATTATTTATATTTAGATGCAAAGGTTTTTCCTTTCTTTGATTTGCTGATTTGTTTGTTCCTTAATTTTATTAATAAAACTTGTATTTTTTTTTATAAATATTATTTTATACAAAAGTATTTTTACGTAATTCTTCTTTTTTCTTTCTTTTCTTTTTCTTTCCCCGTGAAATTTTTCTTAAACATATAAGATAAAATCTTAAAAAGAATTCTAAACTTTTTGAAAAATGAAATAATTTAAAATTTTTAGGTAACTTTTACCAAAATAAGAACAATAAAATTAATATAAAATTCAAAAATCACATAGAATTTATATATATATATATATATATATATATAACTTTCCTAGTAAATTTTCTTATTTTCAACTTTACAACACTTTATCTTAGGGCGATAAAAAATCTTGAATTAAATATAGGTACATATACCTGCCAAATTTAACGCGTTTTGGCTACCTGTGATTTTTAATTGAAATATTTTGTAAACGTTTCTGTAGATTGAATCGAATAAAAGTTTCTATTGAATTAAAGTGGTATTTTTAAATTGTAAAGTGTGAAAGCTATGAGAAGTACGTATAGAAATATGAGTTGTTATTTTTTAACTTCTTAATTAAGAATATTTAAAATTACAAACACTATCAAATTTTTAAAATCAGTAATATATTTTAAGCATAATTTTTTAATTATTATTTTTTTTTATTCAAAGATATTGAACTTTATTTACATTTATGTATGTATATTTAAACTAGAAATTCACATATAATAAAAAAAAATTACAATCGCAAGATATTCTTAGGATAAATGAAATATTTTATACAGAAAAAATGCGTTATTATGTATATATATATTAAAAAGAAAAAAAAAAAAAAAAAAAACTATTCAAACTTCATTTAAAGAGAAAAATTTTGGCTCGTATCACATCTTGTTTTTATAGTCTTGTAAACAAAGCATATAAATTAAATAAGCAAACTTATTTCGGTCCGGTTTATTTCATGAAATAGATTTTTTTTTTTTTTCAAATGAAGTTTAAATAATGCAAAATTTGAAAACAGAAGAAACTTTTCAAAACAAGTTTAATATATTTCGTTTAGGAAAAATTTAAAAAAAGAAATCTGAGCATAGTCTCTTAAACTAGATGCTTGTCGCGTGGCTCATAAACTTGGTAACAGTTCGAGCGGCTTTTTTATTCAACTGTCATCAATAATTTTAAGAAGTGATATATGATATATGAAATCGACGTTTCTTCCCTTCTATTTTCCTTTTTTGTATATAAAAACCCATTTTTAAAAATTTTTGGTGGCTGTTGAATAAAAAAATCGCGCAATCTGTACCAGGTGGTGCTGCCTACCGCTTGAAGTGTTGCCAAGTATATGAGCCACGCGACAGGCATCTAGTTTAGGAGTCTAAGATCTAAGTCATCAAGAAAAGGATACATAACTTTGGTGACTATAATCGAAGAATAACCTATATATATGAAAAATTTGCTTTTGAAAACGATGTTGCAGAGGCGATATATATATATATATATATATATATATATATATATATATATATATATTGCTTTCTGTAACGGTATATCTATGAATGGGTATTGTTGCAAGAATTGGATATTGCTCAAGATAAAGACATACACTGTGTATTTTATTATTATTATTATTATTAATTAATTTATTTATTTATTGGCTTAATACAACTGTACAGATTTTGATATTTTACGGTACTTCAGATCTACGGAGGACTGTATGTTCCCCTGATGATTATCCTTCAAACTTTGAGCATTTTCTACTTCCACTTCTTAAATCTGTTATGCTCCATGCCTTTTAAATTTGTTAAGCTATTTTTAAAAATTAAAGGTATGTGACTTATAAATTCCTTTTTTGTTTTATTTTATTTTATTTGCTTTGTTTTTTATTTTATTTTTATTTCATTGGTTAAACTAATTCCTCATTAGCATGTGTGGGTTTAATCAGTGATTATATCGTGAGTATTTTATTCATCGTTAATTTACTAATCATATTTACGATAATATAAATTTTATATAGGCATGTATGTATATATATATATATATATATATATATATATATATATATATATATATATTCCCTCTGCAACATCGTTTTAAAGTCAAATTATTCATACATATTTTTTAAAAAGATTTGTTTTACTTCGTTTTATTTTATTATTTTTATTTTTATTTTGCGTGACTTACAAGCAATGACTTAGACAGCGTATTAATTTCAAGCATTATTTTTTTTATTTTTTTTTACTTCAGTGTTATACGTTCATCGCTCGGTCCTATACTTTGGTAAAAACAATTAGAAATTAATTAGAAATTTTATAATTTTTATGATTTCTGAGCACATTATATAATGATACAGGAAAAAGAACTTTCAATATGCAGCTTATCATGAGATTGTAAGTAAAATATATGCCTTAGCTTTGTCTGAATGTTCAGTTCAACCGTCATGGTGTGACACATATTTGAAATATTGTCAGTGAAGTAAATATTTTTTTTTTTTTTTTTATTGACATACTTCAAATAAACAACGCATACTACAGAAAAATATTGCTCTACTATTTAATCAAATATATGACTATTTCAAATATTGCAATAAAATGTGTCCAATACTTTATATATGCAATGTGCTAAAAACCAAAATGATTTTTTCATAAGCAATTTTTTTCAGGATGTTTTAACGCAGCAACTTTACATGTATAAAATTTAATAGTCAGCATCAAAAATCTTTCTGCAAAAGTAATGATTGATTTTAACAAATATAAATATACTAAGCTCAAATAAGTACAAATATTTGAATAATTGGGCGAAGTGGGGGGGGGGGAGATCTTTTTTAGAAATACATTAGTTTTTTTTTTTTTTTTTTTTTTTTTTTTTTTTTTCCTGAAAGATTGGTGTTGTAAGTGCGCTATTCTTTATTTTTTTATTTCCTTTCACCTGATTTTTTTTCCACTTTTTATTGAAAAGAATACTATATGATTTAAATTGACAGGTTCAATTCCAGGTCGAGCTCGACGGCCTAGCTGAGTTTTCCGTGGTTTTCTCTGAAACTTGCGTAAATACGGGCTAGGACCAATTAAAAAGACCCCCACTTTCCCTCAAGCCTACGACCCTAGTGCAGTCAATCGGCCTTCATCCCCACACATTCAATTCAAACATGCGCAGTCTCAAAAAAAAAAAAAAAAAAGCAGTTTTTGGGAACTGCCGACAGAAGTGAAAACTAAAACTTGTGAATTGTATCGTCGAGCTATTAGAATATTATTTTTGAATTATTTTTGGTTTGTAAAGAACTGTTTATGATCTGTATTATAGGATTCGGCACAATATTTGTGGCTAACCAAATTAAATGAACTAAGCCCTATATTAGGAAAAAATATTGTAATATGACTAAAATAATTTTCTTTTTTTTTATTATTTATTTGAAAATTTATATTGAAAGCAAAAAGAAGAATATAACAGTCTGTATAAAAACACGTGCTTGTGCTTTGTGAACTATGTATATACTGTGGAAAAAGTACATACATACATAGAGTATAGAACTAGAAACAGACAGATGCCAGTAGCCAGTATACTACTCGTATTAGTATACATTTTATACATATATATATATATATATATGTATGCATATGAGGCATGCCGCGCCCTGCGCTACATATATGGATATATATGTAGAGAGATATACTCTTTGTATATATATAATGTATACTAATAACGCACGTAGGTATATTTATGTACATATATACACAGTATACATATAGCTCAAGGAAAGCGTTCGGTGACGATGACGCGAGTTCCATGATTTTTGTTCACCAAAAAAGTGCTCAACGCGCCTAAAGAAGTTTTCACTTCAAAGCGTTCGGTGACGATGACGCAAGTTCCATGATCTTTGTTCACCCCAAAAGTGCTTAACGCGCCTAAAAAAGTTTTCACTTAAAAAAAAGAAAAAAAAATCAACAAAATGGCTTTTCCCTTCTGGAAATTTGTTTATTTATGAATTAATGTTATGAAAATTGTTCATTTTTCGTGTTTTATTACTTTGTAGTATTGTTAGGGAATACACTGTTTTTCATTTAATACTGTAAGTTCAATCTTTTATACATTGTCTCTATCCAAAGTGGAACATGAGGAACGATTTCGGTGACCCATTTGGTACCAATAATTTCAAATTCATACAGTTCAGCCATTTTTTTTTTTTTTTTTTTTTTTTTTTAAAGGACTGAGGACTATTAGTCTCAATCTGGGATTTTTGCGGTGTCCTTTTTTGCTAGTTGGACATTTATCGAAATCATTTTTCGATAGTTGGATATTTATCAAAATCTAAAATTTATCGAAAATGTAATTGAATAATTTGAAAGCAATGTTATATTTTGAAAAAAAAATAATAATAACTAATAGTTCTCCGTCCTAAACTAAATTCTGCTTTTCCCAGAATTTCATCAAAATCAATCTTTTTTTTTTTTTTTTTTTTTTTTTTTTGAATGGAAAAGAAAAGAAAATTAATAATAATCAACATCGAAACAATCACTATCGAAAAAGTTTTCTTAATAATTTTCAATTAGGAAATAAACAGTGCTCGTGCAAAATGGAATAAAAATAAGTAAAAAAAATGAATTTCATGATTTAATTTTTATATAAAGCATGATCGCGTGCTAGCTTAAAAAGTAGACGTAAAATTTAAAGTTTATGTGGTGCGTATGGCATCTATAAAAAATGTAACAAGCAACGATGCTGGTTGTAGCTTGTTATATAGTTTGAATTTTCGAATTTTATAGAAGCAATATCTACCATAGGAATAATTTCTTATGTTAAAACTATAGGGAATTGTTATGCAAGCACAAGCGATGCGACTTTTTCCTTTTTCCTTTTTTTTTTTTTTTTTTTTTTTTTCCAAGTCCAAGAAAATTATACAATTACTAGAAAATCCATGCAAAATTTTCGAACTTTTATGGTTAATTTTCTTCTTCTTCTTCTTTTTTTTTTTTTTTTTTTTTTATTTTTTTTTATTTTAAGGAAAGATATATGTATATATGCACAATATATATATATTTACCAGTGTTATTTATCGTTTTTTTTTTCTTATTTATAAAGCGTTAAAATTAACTTCTTGTCGAAATTTTTAATCAATTCCCCCCCCCCCACACACACACACACACAAACACACACACACACAAAAAAAAGATATATATAATAAAATAAATAAATGAATAAACTGAATAAAAGTAAACAAATAGAGATTTCAAAACATTTTTTTTTCTTCATAATGTGTTTATGATGTAAACTAACCGTTTATATGTTTCAAATATTAATTAAAAATTATTTCCATTTCGCTCCTGCTATTTTGCATATGTGAACTTACAGATAAATGATTGAAAAGATGAAAAGACTTAATTAAATATCGTTTACGCACTTAAATTGTCAAGAGATGTAATGAAATAGTAATTCATCTGAACCAATTTGATCTTACCGATACAGAAAATTTCATTAAATTCATTAAGAGGAAAAGGCCAATTCATCTTATCAGTGTACAGAATTCAAATTAAATTCCCTCACACTGTTTTTTATCGTGCGACCTAATTTATCAAGAGTTTCAAACTGTCGTTAGAAGTTTCGTATTGTACTCTTTGATCGATGATCTGTGTATAGTGACATCTCGATTGGAGTTAATTTATCAGTAAGTTTTGTACTTAAAAAGATATACAATTGTCAGCGCATCATAGTAAAAAAGTAGTGATGGAATTAAAACAGTTAAAAATATTGGTGTTAATTTATTTAATTATTCAGTTTAAAACGAATGTTACAATATACAGTATAAAATTTTTTAAATCAGTAGTAATTTCTTTCTGTTTAAAGTTCTTCCTATAGAATAATAATTTTTTTTTTTACATTATTTGATTCATGCATAATAAAGAAAGTGTTGTTATTGGTTTTGTTATTATTTGTACTTTTGAGTTCGCCTGAAACTTAAAATCAAGTTTTTTTCTGCTGATATGTGAATCTCTATGCGTGTAACATAGTATATGTATTTTTATAGACCTATTATCAGCATTATTAAAAATCATATATAAGCAAGAAATCCAAGTTTCATAATCTATAAGTACTATGTAATAAACGATGACAATCTAAAAACATTGCAGCGAGACTGAACAAATGATTCAGAAAAGAATTTAGATACATTACGTGCATGGTCTGAATTTCTGGTTGGAGCATAAAACAACTTTAGACTGCGAACATATAATAAAATTAAGTTTTTTTTCTTTACAAGAACATGTTACCTTTAGAATAGCTTATGAAGAGCATTCATCATTCGCTTCCAGTTCACCGAAAATATATCTGATACATTAAGGACTGTGGCTGAAGATTGCTCAAAGTAAATTTTAAGACGTGTCATTCAATTTTTAAGTGTTTAATTTAAATACACTCTATGTATTTAAATTATCATTCATAGATAATATAGATAATATACCATTTATAGATAATACACAGGAGTATCCAAAATTATTATCATTATTATTATTTTCAATTTTGCAGTCTAATTGTCAGTATTTAAAAACTTCAAATAATAAAAAAAAAGTGGTGAATGGCTGTGTTAGGCATAATTGATTAAAAAGTAATTGAATTTCAATTAAATTACAATTATAATTATTTTACTGTCAATCGATTAACAAGTAATTGATTACAAATAAATTGAATAAGTAATTCAATTTATTTCCAACCAATAACTTGTTAATTCATTGACAGTAAAATAATTATAATTGCAATTCAATTGTAATTCAATTGTAATTCAATTACTTTTTAATCGATTATGCCCAACACTGGTGAATGGAAATATTAGTTTAATAAAGTTATGAAATACAAGTACGTAAACTTGTAATTATTACTGTGTGCAACACATGTTGACAAACCCCAAATAACCAATAATAAATATATTATATTTTTTAATTATTATAGTTAATAATTAAAAATAACGTTCTTCAAATGTCCACACAAGTCCACCTGCATGCCTTGCTGGAATTGTTCTAGATTTTCACATGTTGACAATCTAAATAACAACATATGAGAACTCCACTTCTTCTCTATTGTGACTGCGGGTGTAAAACACTATAACCAGAGAACGTTCTTTGTCTCCCTTCATTAGAATTATGTGATTCTCTGCTAGAGTCATGTAGCATCCCGATGAAAAAAGTGACACGTGTAAAAAAAAAAATGAATTTCTAAGTTATGCAATTAAAAAAATGTGTATGAAGTGCGCCAACATGCAAGAAGAATGTCGCCTCACTATCTCGCAATTTATCTACCTGAGCAACAGTTGTGTCAGTTTTATTGTAATGTAATCAATAATTTTCTTATTTTTTAAGTTGATTTTTCTAAAATATTGCATTTGAGCCGTGCCACATTTGTTGGGGTGGGTGCAATATGGTTATGATCATAATTATTCTGCTGAAGTGTCAGCTGAACCTTTGCGACAGAGTCACTTAAAATGAATTCATTTTTTCACCGACCATCGCATCATGGAGCATCAATTTACTTGGTAATTGCATCCTTTTTCATCGATGCACGCATGTTTGTCATTCGTATGTACCTTTGATCAATAATAAAATTATATAATTTGAATTATAATTAGTAGATTCAATGCGCGCCTCCCTGTATAATTGTACAGTTCGCCAATTTTATATAGAATCGAAATTGCAGCAAGAGTGCAGTTTTATACTGCACTTGTCTTTGCGTTGTCTCGTCCGATGAAAAGTCCGATAAAAGTATTTTGATTGAAAATAAATGTTGTGAGCTTTTACATTTTAAAGTGTTTTCTTACAGTTTCTTTAAATTATTTTTTGTTACCAGTTTTTCAATGGCTTTTATTGAAAGTAGATTGAATTTGCAATTTAGATTAGTTCTTTGAAGTACAAAAAAAACGTGACTTTTTGTTTGTTATTTAACAAACTTTATCTCTTCTATGTACACCTATGACAGATTCCTGTAATCCGCATTATCTTAATAAGATAAACAAAAGTATAAATAAAGTACAAATATTATGCAATATAACATTTTTGCTGAGTTATACAGCGTATCATGTTAAATGTATTATATTACATAGTGATGGGAAATTTACATTTTTTTTCAATCACTATTTTTATAAATTAATAATACTTATCATACAAAAAAACTATACATATGAGTTAAAGATTGTTGTTTAGAAATAATGGTAGTATAAATGGTGTGTAGGTGTTAAGGCCGACTGGCTGACCTTGGGAGTGAGGCTTGGATATATTTCCGTCAGTGGGGGGGGGGGGGTCTTTTTAATAGGTCCTTGTGTGTATTTATAGAAATTTCGGAAGCGGTCTCAAAAAACTCTGTACGGATAAATCATTGGGTGCGATCTGGAATTATATTTGGCTCCGTCTACCAGCTTCAAGAGCAAAATCTCTTGCCCAGTGGTAGTATATATGCTGGGAACTTTCCATTCCTAATGGTATATAGTGATCTAACCCTTATAATTTTAATTTCAAATATTTTCGTTCTTAAAAAAAAGGTAGAAATGAAAAAAAAAAAAAAAAAATCAAAAAATATTATGTCTTGCTATAAACTATATCTTACACGAATGTCAACTTTCCCTATTTTCAACGCCACTCTTTCTAAATAAAAAATTTCGTTTCATTTGAAGATTAACTTTCTAAAATTAAATAAGTCAAAGTTAGCGGTTCAAAAATAAAGATATAAATTTTTTGAAAGGATCAGTGATTTTATCTATCGTTATTAAAAAAAGAAGAAAGAAAAATCTCACCCATATTTTTTCTGAAATATTTTCTTTCACCTAAGATGTAGGAAAAAATGTTAATAGCTAAAGGTTAAAGTAAAGCTATAATAACGAAAAAAATATTACTTTCTTGACAAACCTTTATTCTAAACCATGTTTTTATAATCAATTTTTGGATTAACTTTCTGTCGGAAGAGAAATGCTGCTGTCCAATTTTACTTCATGGAATTACCGATTATTGGAGATTAAAGAGAATAAGGACAGGATTAATAAATTGTAGCTAAAATTAGTTTAATCAGCGTTGTTCTGCTGCGTATACAAAATATATTTTATGTTATTTTTAAATTTTTATTTTAATTTGTGTCAATTCTCACAAAATAATCGCTAATTCCTGAAAAGTATGTTTTCGAAAGGAAAAAAACACCTATTATTTTAACAAAACTTATTCGTTAATATACATAATGTATATAGAATACTTTGAAAAAATAACTTAAATACTTATATTCTAATTTAAAATAAACTAGTATGTTTTGACCATCATAAGACTTTGCTCGATATTTTCCTACACAACTTTTCTCAGTGCAAATAATTTATTGAAACTTTTATTTATTAAAATTATCTACCATGATGAATGCAGACGATTTTCATCTTAGAGAAAGCTAAAACTAAACATCCAAAAAAAGATAGTTTATTATCTATAACTAATATATTAAAAAATGCGTTTTCATAATGTCTATCTCCATTTCAAGTTTCAGACAGTTATACGCCATAGAAGTTTATATATTTTCTTGCCGTTCTTGGAGAATATTGCAGTATAGAAGCGCCATCTATTGGTCGATATGCATCAAAAATGAATTAGCATTATTTCTCATAATGGCCTTCTAACATATCAAGCTTTGTTTGATTATACGCAAGAGAACCTGAGATATAGATTTCTCTAAATTACGGAAATCGCTGTATAGCAGTGCCACCTCTTGAGAGATTGACACCAAAAGTTTACAACGCTAATCTATGTCAAGGTGCATTTACATATAAATTTATATGTACAGTCGGTAACAAAAGTATCCGAACACTAGCAAAAATTCCTATCTAAAAAAAAATACACTTAAACCTGTTTTGTTACATGAATCCTTGTCGAATCATGTTCTTAGACTGACTAAGAACATGATTTGACAAGGATTTATTTAACAAAACACTATTAACTCTACTTTTTTTATATAAGAATTTTTGCTAGTGTTCAGGTACTTTTGTTACCGACTGTAATTCTATGCAGTAGTTCTTGAGATATAGCCTTCCATTAAATTGTAGAAATCGCTGTATTGCAGCGCCATCTGTTAAGAAATCAATATCAAAACCAAATATGCACTTACAAGTCAAGGTTCATCTATATATAAATTAAAATTAAAATTCATGGAGTAGTTACTGAGATACAGCCTTCCTTAAAATTGTGGAAATCGCTGGATAGCAGCGGCATCTGTTGAGTAATTGACATGAGATGCATAAAGGCACTAATTTAGGTCAATGTGTATCTACATATAGTTGGTAACAAAAGTCTCCGAACACTAGCAAAAATTCCTGTATAAAAAAGTGCACTTTACACTGTTTCGTTAAATAAATCCCTGTCGAATTGTGTTCTTAGACTGACTAAGAACACAAGGATTTATTTAACAAAGCTGTATTAAGGGTACCTTTTTTATATAGGAATTTTCGCTAGTGTTCGGAGACTTTTTTTACCGACTGTACAAATTTATATGCAATCCTCTGTAATAGTTCCTGGGATACAATCGCCACAAAATTTTTGTCTTAACGCAGGCTCGCACAGACAAACATTTTCTAAAATAGGTCAAATCGTGTTCTGGATCTCCTAAAACGTTTAAATCCATCGAAAACCGGAAGTCGAAAATTTTTACGAATCCTATAATTCTTTCTATTGAATATAGAAAAAAGTAAAAATGATTGATAAGAACATTTAAATAATTAAAAATATATTTGCGATTACGCAGGGTTATTCAAAATAAATCACCCCGTTGTAAAATTCCATACTTTTATGTCAAACAACACTTAATGTTAGGTAATACCTAAATAGAAAGAAAAATGCCGTAGTCTTACATAGTGCATCATAAATAACCTTCGTGTTTTCTTCGTGAAGTTTCTTGGAAGTTCTTTTAGAAGCTTGTCAGCCTAAACAGCAGAAGTCAGAAGAGAAAATTTTGAACGATAAAAATTATCATCTTGTCATAATAATTAAAGAGGATTCAACGAAGCGGTACTTAAGCGTAACATTGTCACACACGCATACAGCACAAAATTTTTCAGTTAAGTTCCAAAAGCTAATAATCTTTCAAAAACGTAACACATTTAAGTATGCTCTCAGATACCTTTCTGAAACATTCGCCCTTTTCCATGTTATATCTGTTAAGTAATGGAAACTTTTCTGTTACGTATCTGATTTTTTGTTACGACCACGGACATATCTACGTTTTTGAAACTAATCGGAAAGTAAACTGAACGTTCCGAAACGTTTCTGAAATATTTACAATGTTTCGATGTTATATGATTGTTACATTTCTGCAACATTTTGTGCTGTTAGGGAAACCGAAAAATAGGTCATGACGATTAAAAAAATATAAAATCATATTTATTTTTTATCTTCTTTATATTTTTCTTAAATTTAAGGTAAGATCTTGAGATAATAAATTAATTATAACACAGGTAAAAATGAAAAATTTTTGTTAGAAACAAAGACAGCAAGGAATAAAACAAATTTTTGAGCGGAAACGGCTTCATATAGCGTCTAGTGACGTAGAATGAGATTGAAATGGCGTTTAATATTTGGATATTTTTGGATCTTTCCTTTTAGGTATATTTAATATACAAGTACTTTTTTTTTATGGAAAGTGTTATAAATAGGTTGATTGCTGTATAATTATAAATTATTACTATTCGGTTGTATACGCTATCTAAAGAGTGTCTTTAAATTTTTGACGGCAGATAAGGATTTAGTGCATTGGAAATAAATTAACTAGGTGATTTCGAATTTATGTGAGTGTTCTTACAAAAAAAAAAAAAAAATTAACCACACGCAAATTATTTAAAATATAAAAACAACTTTTTGTAAAATCTAATGAGAAAGTTACAAACTGTAGCTACACAAACATACTTGTTTAACTGAGAATAAAAAATGTATCGTCTTCATCTAGAATGAATAAGTGGCCATTTTCTCAATCCCTTAACTAGAAATATAAATTTCCGAGCTATGTGCATAAGGCACGCCAATAAACTGAATAGACGAAATGATCGCGAATTTCTAGTTTACACATTTCTAGATGGTGAAACAATATTCTGATTATTGTGAATATTTTGAACTTTTTTCACTGCGAGAAATTTTCGCTTGACTTTCTAGACTTGGGTAATAAACCAAGATTATAGTTGCTGAAACCCGCCTCTTGTATTCTCATTTATTTGCAGAGATTGTTAAATAACTTTTAATAAGGTAAACGTTCTAGAATTCTAGTAGGGGCTTCTAAAACACAATACCATAAGGATAACACGAAACTATTTTTTCTAGAGCCACAATGCAGATTCTAGATGTCAGTTACAGAATTTTTTCTCAGTGTTGTAAACAGACACACAGCAAGGAAACAGATAAAGCAAAAGTATTAAACACATTTCAATTTTTTGAAAAGTGTTGAAAATGATTTAATTGTTATATAATTATATATTATTATTTCGTGAAAGCACTTCCTTTATTTTCTGTTTTTGCAAAATTATTATTATTTTTTTTTTTTTTTTTTTCAGCTAAAAGTATAACCTTAAATAAGATGAATTTCAATTTTCTAAAAAGATATACGGATTAACACGGTTATAATTAAACTTTTCTTGAAGACATATTCAAAGATAAATTTAGAAAAGTGCGAAAAATTATTTGGTTGGCATAGATTTTTATCACTTTCCAACTGTACGAAATCGTTTATCGTTTAGCCTTCATTTTACGTTGCCTACGTGATGAAACAACGCACAGACAGAAGAACACAAATACAAACAAATAATTTTATGGGATTCATAATTACTCAAAAACTTTGTTAATCAGTGTTCAAAACGCTTAACACCAAGTTAGATGCAATTACAGCAATTTCCAGTTGCAGCCTTTAATGTATCTGAATATTTGAGTGTAGCCCTGTAAAGTCTCACCGCTAAATATACCATTTTAAACAGAAAACATTTTTTTTAGCACATGAATGATAAATGTTAATTTCATTGACTTGTGCAGTACAAAATTAATTAAATATATTTTATATAAATGTATCTCATAAAACGCAATTTACTGGCAGCGGTTTTTTGGGTGACACTGTATACAACACAAAAAAGGGGGGTAATATATTTTTAAATAGGGTAATATCTTAGAGAACTTGAATAACATACATCATTTTGAAAAAATTCTGAAAATATTTACAGACGCTAGTACAAACAGGCAGGCGGGTAGACAGACCGGCAAAAAGGCACACAGATATACAAAAGAATAATTCTTAAATATTATTATAAAATATTAAAAACGATTAATAAAATAGAAAATTAAATCACAGCAATTTTCATTTATAGCCCTTAATGTATCTGAAAAATTTTTGCGATGTCCTGTAAATCTTAATTCCAATCATTCTGTATCCTGTATTAAACATTTTTCTTTGTATGTGCGTGCCCATATGAATGAACACACTTAATTTGAATAGAGGAGATGTTTGCCAGCTGTACTGGATGGCCAAGAATCTCATGTCCTAAGTACATGCCATGTTGCCAGACTTTTTTTTTATTCAATAGTCAACAATAATTTTGAAAAGTTGTATTTTTTATGTATATAATAGAGGAATCTAGAGCTCTTTAAATAAATATATAGGCCGACTCATTGCCGCCATTTTTTTGCTTCAGAAGAGGGCAGCATTCCCTCTTGGCGTCATTATCGCTTTCTTGTGATTTTAAGAAATCTTCACCTGAAGCTACGATCGGGCAACAAAAGCAATAAGCAACAATAATATTCCTAACAACACACTTTTTTCACATTAGATTATCAGGATATCCTGTGGAAGTATTGGAAATAAGATGTGCTATTAGGACTGTTTCTGTTTCTTATACAAAATGTCGCCAAACTATAAGAAATGGTTTTCTTAAATCGATTTATCAGTATTAATATAAATAATATGATTAAAATGTCACATCTTTGTGTATTTTTACATTATCACATGTTAGAAATACAAAGGTAAACATAAGTGATGTTTTATTTTTCTCAAACTATCTTATGGAAATCTGAGCATTTTATGTTCTTTTCCTGAGTGATTATAGCAGTTTATCGTGAAACAAATTTTATACTTTATTTAGCTAAAACCATGAAATATAATAAAATGAGTACTCTAAAGTTACACAAGACGTTAAAAGGAATGACCGTTTATTTATCCATGAAACGCACTGGGTACATATGGCAACCCTAAGGCAACAAAATGCCTGATGCGCCAGCTCGTATATATAGGAGCCTTAGATGAATCGAATCAAAGAATCGTCCATTCAAATATCTCTTCTTAAAATAATTGGTGACTGTTGAATAAAAAAGTCGCAATGTTTGGCAACAATGAACATAGGATTTCTTCCCCTCTAGACTTTTATGTGATTTTGGTTTTAATTATGCATTTTAGTCCTGTTCTGCAGATTTAAATGTTTTATACGTTTTTATTGGGTTTTAATGTTTAATGAACTATTGATGTTTTGATATTTTTAAATTATGATTATGATTATGTATAGATTTTGATTTTCTGTTTATGGTGGTTTTTATAACGAGTGATCTGATGCAATAGATTAAGTTCTTTTGACATATGTAACAACATAAATGTCAATTTTTACATTGTTTTGTATAAAATCGAAGTGTTAAGGCGCCTGCCTACTGTCGGAGGTGATTTTTCTTAAAAATTGAAAAATTGCTTATTTATGTACATTATATGATTGAATATAGTAAAAAACAGTGAATAACCCGAAAACAATATGCAAATTTTAAAATATTTTGATATTTAGGCTCAAAATATGCATAAAATTTGTGAAAAAAAAGCACTTTTACAAAACATCATAAGTCAAATTTAAATAAAGATATTTTTATTCTGTAAATTTTATTTAGATTATTGAAAGGTCCTTAAAGGAGTGAACTACTCTCAAAACTATAACTATGTTATTTAATATTTTAGAAAAGATGACATTTTTACATGCTGAAAAAATCATGAATATACATGACAATTCATAACTTCTATCGTCAAAAAAACAAAAAATAATTTAGCTAGATTCGTTGTCGTAGTTCAATCCCTAAAACAACTTCTCTAGAGTATTTTTTCTAAGTTTCATAACGTTTCACTTGTAACTTTTGGAGTTTTGATGATTTGGGATAAAGCAAAATGTTAAAAGCCTCATTTGGAGAAAAAGCAGAAAACATATTTAAAAACCAGAATTTACCTATTAAATAAAAATTAATTTTAATAAGTTCCTGATTTATATTTCAAAGTTTTTTATTTTCTTTTTTAAAATTCAATTTATATTCAGTAACAAATTTTGATGCTTATATTGAGTAAAACATTTATGTAAACAAAGATTTACGGGTCATTTCCGGTCACTTCCGGTTTCAAAAACTGACGACTGACTAATATTAAAATGTTCTTAAATTCAAAGCAAGATAGAAACAAAATTCAAACTGATTTAGAAAGCTAAAGTGTCAGGCTTTAATATTAACCCAAAAATATAAAATCGGAGTTTTGACCGAAAATTGCATTTTAAAGGTAGGCAGGCACCTTAATATATGGTTTATAAAAATGCCTCTTAAAGAGCGCAACGTTTTTGAATTCTTTCTGTTGTCCCTATAAACAAGGCAGTGGTAAAATTTTCTCAATTTTAAATAGGGAACATCCTTTAGAAAGCTTGAGTAGCATACGCCAGTTTTAAAGAATCCTATGACTATTTACAGGTGTTCTAACATGGACAGGCAGACAGATTGACAGACCATAGCGTCCTAAACTAGATGCCTGTCGCGTTGCTCGGAAACTTGGCAGCAGTTCAAGCGGTAGACGGCGCCACCTGGTACAGATTGCACGACTTTTTTATTCAACTGTCAACGATAATTTTATGAAGTGATATATAATATACATAATCGACGTCTCTTCGATTCTATTCGCATTTTATGTATATCATATCCCACTTTAAAATTTTTTTGGTGAACTGTTGCCAAGTTTCCGAACAACTCGACAGGCATCTAGTTTAGGAGGCTATGGACAGACAAGCAAACCGAAATTATAAACACCTTTCAACTTTACTGTAAATTCTTAAAATTTTTAAAATTCAAAGCATTTTCTAAATTTACATACAAAAATATATTCTAATTCTTAAATTTTCATTTGAATAAACATTGATTATTCAATCGTATTATTTTAATGACTTATTTTTCAATATTTTTATTAAGTGATTTTATTTTGCAAATCATTATAACTGAAATGTAGAGACAACTGTTTTTCTTTAAGTGCTTTTAAAAAATAGAATGTTATTCTATTTCTACATTTCGTTTAAAACTAATGTTGTTTCGACATATTATTCAATAGTTTTTCTTTCAGGATTAATATATATATATATATATATGTATGTATGTATTTCGCAACTGAAATATGAATAAAGATATGCGTTGTTATTCTTAAATATCATTTAACTTTGTTTGCTAAAGTCAAAATGCTTTTAAATTTTAAAATCACTTTGATTTTGAAGATTTTTAAGTGCCTATTTTAAATGTTTTTGCACGCAATCATAAATATTTCATTTGAAGTTTAAGGTCTTACTGAAGTTATTGATTAAAATGTTATTATTATTATTATTATTATATTATTATTATTATTATTATTTTGGTATTTAGCTAGATGCAAAGAAATATATTAAAAAATAATAATAAATTAGAAAATATATTTAAAAAATATATATTTTTACACGTTTTCGTTGCGAATTTAAGAATAATCTGTTTGAGAAATAAAACTTTAATTCCTTAAATATTGATATTAGAAAAAAATTCTAAACAAGCTGAAATACTCTATATTTCTCGGACTCTTGAAAAGAAAAAAAAAAAAAAAAAAAAAAAAAAAAAGGTAATATAACGATAAAAGATACAACAAAACAAATAAAAAGCTCGATCGGTTTCCCGATTTTGCGGCACACCCTCTCGTTTTATCCCCTTTTTCCCGTCTTTCAGGACGCTCAGCATAATTTTAGTTGTTTAACCTATACATATTAACTTGAATGTAGAATTTCCATACCAAATATAAAGCCTCTAGCTCAAGTGATTTCCAAATTTTATAGTATATTTCTTTTTACTTCCTATTCTCCCCTTATTTTAAGAGTATGAGTATTTTGTTTTCATTAACGGAATATCTGAAATTGAAGAAGAATGTTCGTGTGAAATATCAAGTTTTAGCTCAAATGGTTCCGAAAATGCACAAAGCATCTGTTATTTATTTTTTCCTTCGCTTCTTCAAACGGAGAAGCAAATGAAGGATTGAATGAAACATTTTCATATTAAATATCAAGTTTCTATCTCAAGTTTCTATCTCCCTATTCTCTCCTTATTTTAAGAGTATGAGTAGTTTGTTTTCAATAACGTAATATCTGAAATTGAAGAATAATGTTCATGTGAAATATCATGTTTCTAGCTCAAATGGTTCCGAAAATGCACGAAGCATCTGTTATTTATTTTTTCCTTCGCTTCTTGAAACGGAGAAGCAAATGAAGGATTGAATAAAAATTTTCACATTAAATATCAAGTTTCTATCTCAAGTTTCTATCTCCCTATTCTCCCCTTATTTTAAGAGCATGAGTATTTTGTTTTCAATAACGTAATATCTGAAATTGAAGAAGAATGTTCATGTGAAATATCAAGTTTCTAGCTCAAATGGTCCCGAAAATGCACAAGCTCCTGTTAATTATTTTTTCCTTCGCTTCTTGAAACGGAAAAGAAAATGAAGATTTGTATGAAAAATTTTCATATTAAATATCAAGTTTCTATCTCGAGTATTTTCCATATCATCACTGTACCCCCATTTCACACATTAAGGAATTGAGCAACTTTTTAATTGCGTAGTGACTTTTAATTTCAGTGAAGAGTTTTCTAACCAAATATCAAGATACAGGGTGATTATAATTAAAGTTACGATTTCAAAACGCTATAATTTTAAAACTACCTATCAGAGCGATTTGAAATTTTACCAGAGCAATCGTGAGGCAATGAAATTTGTTTTCAAAAGAAAAAAAAGGAGTTCCAAATTGTGCCGTTAATTATCCGTAAAGTATTTGTTTCATGAAGCTCCTCTTTCTCTCTTTTCACTATAACTGTTTCTACTGTAAACACGTATTCTCGTTTTTTTTTGCTAAAAAAATTGTAGTAAACCCTTCAAGTCTGTTCTTTCCTGCTAACAACAATCCTGTGTTTAATGAGTCCATTTAGGCGTTTCCTCTGACATTCCTCTGACAGCGCCATCTATAGGAATATGTTGGAACTACTTTTTTCCTCCCCCCAAAAAAATTTCATTGCCTCACGATTGCTCAGGTAAAATATCAAGTCGCTCTGATGGGTAGTTTTAAAGGGTAGTTTTAGCGTTTTGAAATCGTAACTTTAATTATAACCACTCTGTATATTCCAAATGTTCCCGAATGATACACAGCCTACCTCACCTGTTTTTTCTCTTTCCTCCTTGGGAAGAAATTGCTTATTTATAGATTAGTGACTACTTTCACGTGCTGGTCCCACCAGTAGATGAAAGGCACACGAGAAGAGCCAACACCTCCTGTAATAATGTCTTCGAGCTGAGCTCTACGTCATGGAAGATCGGCCGATATTATCCAATCAACACTTCCTATGATACATGTTGGATCATGGGGATTGGATGAAATCGGCTTATCTTCCGTGACGTAGAGCTCAGTTCGGAGGCATTATTACAGGTGGTGTTGGAAGAGCAAGGCTACATTCGAAGTTCCAGCGTCGACTTTGTTGTTTGCAGTTTTCCGTGTTTTTCTAGGAACACTTAAAATGATCTGCACTGCACAGTAAATATTTTACTCAGTCGTAAGACCAAAATGCCGTCAATAAACCTTAACTCCTACACTTATACGTAACTTTCCAGGTACTAAAAAAATAGTTTGGAATTTTCTTTCCGATTCGTTAAAGTGTATGAATTTGTACAACAAAGAAAGAAAGAAACATATTTCCACAATTGTCTGTAGATTATAAAGATAAATGAAGAAAAATGTTTTTTTTTTTTTTTTTTTTTTTTTTTCAACATTAAAATCTTTCAAATCATTCATTTACAAAAATAATGAAATTTATATTTTTATAAGGAATTAAATCCTGTGATTGAAATTCATGTTCTAATTAGTTTACGTAGAAATTTCAGAATTGTATCGAAAAAAGTCCCATAGATAAGAAGAGATAAATAATGTGACCTAACGTTTAAGTGCGCACATTTTTCTAGAAATTTGAATATTTTTTAACTAATTCTTTTTAAACCTAAGATTCACAAAAAAATACTTAACAATTTTTCTTTATATGAGTTGCTTTGTTGCCAAATATTTAGTGATTGTATATGCGTAAAACTACACATATATTTCACACTTAAACACATATAAGTTAAAAATACCAATGTTCGCCACGTCTAAAACTTGCACCAGTGTTCTCCACCCTCACAAAAGACATGCTAAAATAACCGTTAATTAACATGCACGAATTTAAATCGCGTTTGAGCTAGATTCTCCGGTTCTATGGAATCTGGCGTGGGCGGATTCAAATTCATACATGTTATTAAAAGTGTATTTTAACATGTCTTTTAGGGTGGCCAACACTGGTGCAAATTTTAGGGGTGGCAAATACTGGCGTATTTACCTTAATGCAATTTAGATACACACACTAAGCATAAACAAAGGGTATAAATTATTATTTTAAGATATACAGGTTGATTCAAAATAAGTGTGACCAATTTCAAAGCATCAGAAATTTTTATTGAATTAAGTTATTTACGTGAAATTTTCAGTGTAGTTTCCTTTAGCATAGTACATTTTACGTAAATCTTTAGGTCAAGCCAAAAGAGCTTTTTTGACCATTTTTAGGGGCATTTTTCCAACTTCCTCTTCGATTGCTTTTTGAAGCTCTTGAAGTGTTCTTACTTTACGTCTGCTTAATTGTTTTTTTTTTTTTTTTTTTTTTTTTTTTTTAAGTATCCCCATAAAAAATAATCGCAAAGAGCACAGTTAGGTAATGATGGTGTCCATTTCTCAGGAGAAAAAAAAATATTTTTTATTTTTATTTTTTAGCCTTTTATAGTTGATTTTGCAGTATGACTTGGTACAGAATCTTGGTGAAAAACAAAGTTTCCTTGGGGTTAAAGAGGTTTACTTTCTTTGATCATGTGCTTCAAAACTTTATTCTGATAGTATTTAGCATCAATTTTAGCCTTTGGTTCTACAAAAAAATGGTTTTGTTAATCCTTGGGAGGACATTCCTATCCATACCATAAAACCTGACGGCCAACTTGCCTTTTGCAAAACAGTTGCGTCTTTGCGACGCTTTTCGGGTGAAATATATTGTATCTTCGTTTTGTCAGTTGTGGATGACAGATAAAACAGTTCTTCATCTGATGCTATCCATTTTTTGTATCTACCTTTGCGTAACATTAAATACGGAGGTCAAGAACATTTCCTTAGTTTTTTTACGGTCTTTGCAGACATTTGATGACAGACTGGTTTATTCACTTTTTTATAGTCAATTTTCTTTATCTGACGACAAATTGTCGATTGCGATACCCGTAGTTTCTTTGCTAAAGTTCTCTGAGGCAGTGAATTTTCTACAGCGATAAGTCTTTTCTGCTTCTTTTTTTCTTTTTCACCAAGCACTTGCTTTCTTCGACATTTTTTCCCTGGAGCTTTTTATTGCCAACCAAATTTTATTTCTTTTCAAAGTTTAGATAGTAATTCATTAGAAAAATATCTTTTTTGATTTTTAAATGCTTTATTTATAACAGAGTTTGAGCAAACATTCTTCAAAAGCTTTAAAATTTCGTTTCGGGTTTGAGGATCTAATTTCGAATCCATAATTTACTCCCACTAATAAAAATAGCTAGACTGGTAATTTAAACGTCTCACTTTTAAAATAAAACCGGTGGTAAAGCGATTAAAGTTTACCATAAATAGTTACGTGCTATTAAAATTGGTCACACTTATTTTGAATCAACCTGTATGTATGATTACGTACAATTTTCTTTTTTTTTTTTTTTTACTTTCAAACTAAAATCAACACAAGTACACTTACGACCGTGCCTTACAATCTATCCTATAAAAAGATCTATAATTTTACAGTGGCGCCATTCCTTACCTAAATTATATAATATTATTAACCCATCAACGTACACGCTTGAGTTAAATCGAGCAATGATTATGTCCCTTGCGTTTTTTTTTTTTTTTTTTTTTTTTTTTTCATTAATGTTTTACAATAATAAAAACAAAAACAGCTATATCAAACTATATATAACATATTTGTAAATATGTACTCAATAAATAAATATATCTATTGTTTATGCATTTTTTAAAATTTATTTTCTTTAATTAAACAGAAAATATGGATCCTATGGGCGTGTCTTTGAAAAGTGTGAAGTCGTTAAGGGGTTAAACGTATTGCATTGCAGGTGTGAAAAACTACATTTTTAATCTTCAAAGTTTAACTGAGAGATTTAACATGGATGCATCGCTTTGCATATGTACAAAACGGCACACTAAAGGGTTAAACCATAGTCCAAATTTTTAACATGATTTCTCACAGGGAAAAAAATATCCACTAGGTTGTTTTAGGGGTCGGACACAAATTACGAGCGAAATCAATGATAATGTAAAAAGTAACGCATTTACTCTACTGTCAAATCTTTCGATTTCTTCATACACTATATCTAGAAAGTTATCTTCATCGTATTTAATCACAAAATTTTAAATAAAATTTCGTATTTAATAGTATAATAAATCGTATTTCGTACTTAATCGTTAAATAAAAATCGTAATATTCATAAAATTTTAAATAATAAATAAAAAGACTATTACTATAAGAATTATTGATATGGAAGAAACCTGATAGTTGGCAGCTCCGTATTTACATATTAATTTGCGACTGATTTATTAACAAATGCGTTTAAACATATCTACAGGGATTTTCATGATACAGTGTAAACAATCGTATATTCTTTCAATTAGTGTATGAGGTATATTTTACTCAATAGATTTTTTTCTAGATAACTGTATAAAAATTTAAGAATTATTATTATTAAAATTCCTTCTAAATGTTTGATAAAACTTACAAAAATTTCTACCTTTTACTTACAAGGACAGAGTTCCCAACTTTTATAATTTATTCACGAGCATTTTTAGCCCCACCTTCTTTTCACGCCAGAAAATTTGTCGATTATTTCTCTTTAATATGTGACATCGATTAAATAAGAAGAAAATTATTTTTCAAAATTTCTGTATGAAAAAGAGGCGGGTCCAAAAATGGTCGTGAATAAATTATAAAAGTTGGAAACTGCAGTAGGATTTTTTTTTTTTTTTTTTTTTTTTTTGTAATTTGTAAGTTTAACATTTATATGTTAATGTTAAGATCAAAGATTTTTGATTAAAGTTAAAAATGTGATTTTTGCATCTACTTATAATGGTTAAATGGAAAAAAAAATTCTACGTATAAGGCAAAAACATAACCTTCCATACATTTTTTTTTTTTTTTTTTTTTCAGAAATATATTAAAGAAAGGAATCTAAATTTCAGTTAGATTCCAGACAGCCTTCTTTTAAATTTTATACATTCAGGAAAAAAAAAAAAAAAAAAAAAAAATCGATGTAAAGATAAATGGTACACATCTCCACAATTTCTTTTTAATTGACACAAGTGAGACTTGCGATTCCAAGCTTATATATATATATATATATATATATATATATATATATACATACATAGATTTTTTTTTCTTTTTGCTTAAAACTTGTTAGACGTATGAGATATTTGTACAAAATATGACTGTATATTAAATTTTATTTCTGTTGCATGTTTTTTATATAAATTACAGTATAAAATTTTTTTAAAATAAATAATTATGCTTTTCTATTATTATTATTATATATTTTTTTTTACATCATTTAATATCTTTTCATTTTATCCAACTTCTTATTATACACTAATTGGGCAACATTGAAATCACTTTTCAAATTTTTTCTATTATTCTGAGAAAAATGAACTAATAAATATAAAATTTATAGTGCATTGTAGTCCTAACAAATGAGAAAAGCATTGTAGCATAAGAAAAAAGCATTTTGCTTTCTAATATTTGTTCTTCATTTACCTTTTTTATTATTATTATTGATTTCAAAATTTCGAAACAGAGATATAAGGCGGTTCAACAATTACATAGCTGCCAAACATTCAAATTTTTAATACCAATATTTTTTTTATAAAATTTTTATTATTATTATTTTTATTATTTGCAGCAGTTTTCTTCAATTAAATAAGATGAAATTTTCTTTAAACAAAAAATTCAGGTATCCGAAAATCGATTCGGTTGTCAGATAAGCAATTCTAATCTTAATTGACGACTTGACCTTCTGTCGTCATTCGACGTCATGGTGAAATTTAACCTGGAGTCTTAATTTACCTATAGGAGTCTTAATAAAGGACTATAGCCAATCATAGCGCAGCTTTTCCCCACAAACAAAAGGAAACTCCGCCTCGTTCTAGTCGTCCATTGAGAAACTTGTTGTAGATGTTTGATGCGTCATCATACAAATGTAAAAAAAAACTGGAGGGATTCCACTCGATTTTCCGAATATTAAGTAGTTAACGGTCCCATAAATAAAAGAAGTAAGAGAAGTCGTTAAATAATAAAAAAGAAAATTATAATAGAATGTTTGAGTATTTTCCTCCATATAATATGTTATTTAAATCAACGCTATTTCACCTCAGCCCATAGAACATAAAAATAAAGAATTTTTGTTGTGTGTCCCTGTAAAAATCTATAAATGCTGTATTCACCAAAACCTATACAGCTCGTGCGACGGTGACCTGTATTATGTATATAAATTTTCCGCTCAATGGAGTAAGAAATTTAGACGCTATCAAATTTTAAATAATTTGAGCCCATAAGCTATAATGTTAAATAAATTTTCGTTGTAACCTTGTAGGAAAAAAAAAAAAAAAAAAAAAAAAAAAAAAGGAAAATGTAAGTTCTATATTCTCCAACATTCATACAGTCTGTGCGATGATGGTTTGTAATACGTATATAAATTTACATTTAATTAGAATGAGGCGTTTACACCCTACCGCACTTTAAATAACTTGATCCCCCCTAACAGCACACCTTCTCCAAACGACATCCTATGGATGTCCTATGGATGAAAAGGACATCTATAGACATTTTCAGGATGAATTGTGGACAAGTGTGTTGTTGGGGTCAAACTTTACCTCTCATTTTCCTCCATTTAATGTACCACCTACACAGCGATAGCTAACAAAATTTACGTATTTTAACTAAGGTTCATTACCTCTATTTTTTAACGAAATATCAGATATTACCTCAACTTCAAAAGTGCTGAAAAACAAGCACTTGTGTTTAATCTCATGTATCTTTCTGTCCAAAGTGATAAAACTACTAACAGGTGAGGAAATAACTGTCATTAGGGGGTGACCGATGTATAATTATTGTATCTACGATTTAAAATTTGTTTTAATTTACTGATATAATATTCTGGTATGAAGTCACCTAAAAAAATCGGGAGAATTAACAACTGTATGCAGAGTACTAGATATTTGCAGTATCTATCTAAAAATTCAAAAACTTTCAATTTCTTCATGCTGAAACACAAGCACTTGTGTTTAATCTCACGTATCTTTCTGTATAAAAAGTGATAAAACTACTAACAGGTGAGGAAATAACTGTCATTAGGGGGTGACCGATGTTTAATTATTGTATTTACGATTTAATATTTGTTTTAATTTACTGATATAATATTCTGGTATGAAGTCACCTGAAAAATTGGGAGAGTTAACAACTGTATCCAGAGTACTAGATATTTGAGGTATCTATCTAAAAATTCAAAAACTTTCAATTTCTTTGCAAATGTAATTTTTAAATTTTAATTTAAACAAAATTACAGTAGTGAACGTCTTCATTTTTTTTCAGTAGATCTAACATTTGCTTTATCTGACTCAGAAATAAGCTATGATTCATTTAAGGTTTTATTATAATATTCCTTCAAAATAATTGAAAGTAATGTTCTTAACTTTCAGTAGCACCAAAGAAAATAATAATAATAAACTAATAAAAGCTAGCATGCTACAGCCATCATATAAAAAATTTTCTGTATCATTTTAATATATTCATCGATCAGAAACTACCTAAAACCAGACATGAGCTACATAAAAGGGCTACGCATCGGTCTATATGCACCTTAAATGAAAGTTTTATTTATTTATTTATTTATTTTTTAAGTCATATTATGTATGTAGTTCATTGCACTTATTAAAAAGAAAAAAAAAACTGAATACAGCCTTTCCATGAGTAAAAAAAAAAAATTGAATATCATCGTTAATCCTTAGCGAATATGCATACAAAAATATGATTTACATGATACTTATCCTATATATTAAGATTCATGCGTTTATACACTATAGATGTTGATTTATTAACTTTTAATAATTGGTGAAAACTGTGACACAGAAGCGCTCGCAATCGGCTGATATGTACACAAATTATATTATGACAGTGCTCAATAACATCCATATCATATGTAAAGAAAAATGCATTTATGTACTATAAAAATACTAAGATAGTACAGTATTCCTGTAAATGGAAGGAATGGCAGCATATCAGTGCCATTTGCTGGTCGATATATGCTAAAATGCAATTAACAGCTATGTGCACTTTTGCTTAACCAAATATAAAATGTTGAGGATTTTTGCGCATTAAATTATACTATAGAGCGCTCTCAAAACTTTGCAAGCAGAATCACACAGACTCAGTCACAAACAAGCGTTACCTAAGAATTGTCAAATCATGTTCAGGTCATCTCAAACTGTGTAAATCCTTTGTAAGCTGAACCTCCAAATTTTTCACAAATACAATATTTTCTTATGTATAGAATACAGTAATATATATATATATATACATATAATATTTAAATAATGATAAGTGATGACATGAAAGTGAAATGTAAAAAACAACAAGAAAAATTATTTAACAATGTTAATAAACAAGGAAATTAATTAAAGTAAACACTATTGAGTTCTAACAGATGACGTCACGAGCATGTTTGCTGAGGGACAGTTGACCCCACTGACCCATTTTATCATTGCGGAATAGTGTTACAAATTTATTGTAACACAGTGTTGTAAATGTATTTGTAAAAGCATAAAAAAAATTCGACTACTACGCTTCCAAAGGTATGGAAAAATTAGCATTGTCCTTCAGCAAAGTACGGTTGTTAAGAAGAAAGTCACGTGGTTGTTAGAACTCTATTGAAGCCAAAAAATTAGTGTCAGCACCGCAGCTTCTAGCTTTATTTTGATTGGTCATCCATATAGGTGTCCAGTGTGATGCTTACGATTTAAAGCCTTTTTTTTGGAAGGTCGTTTGCTGATGGTTCGAGTTATTTTGTTTCGCCAGACCTGGAAAGTTTTTTGGACATCTATGGATATGGAAAAAGAATTTCAATGTTTAAAAAGTTTTTAAGTTAGGATGGAATTTTGCAGTTGTTTCTTGCAGGTGGTGAGTTTTCTTCTTTTTACTGGCAAGTTCGGGTGGGGGTATGTTTGGCTAGCATTTTCATATAAAAATCTATATAAATAAGCTTTTTTATAAACATCTTTTTAATTTCAATAAGCTGTAGTATATGGTTTTCAAATTTCAATATTTAATTTTCAAGAAATAGAAATACTTTTATAATCTCCTTTCAGTTTTTACAATTTTATGGAGCATGCTAGCCTGCATATCTTTTGAAACCTGTTAGTACTACATGGTTATTAATAGCTGTGTTCCCACCTGCTGAAGAGCAGGTATAGCACAGCATAATTTAATTTTTTGACTTAAATAGTCTTTACTTTAACTAATTTTCTTGTTTAATAATATTGTTAAATAATTTTTCTTGTTGTTTTTTACATTTCACTTTCATGTCATCACTTATCATTATTTAAATATATTATTGTTTTTGTATATAATTTTGTGCTGCTTTGAGCTCCTTTTTTATACAAATTAATTTTTGTCATTTATACTGAATTTATTATATATATATACATAAAATTCCAAAATGTCATACTTATCTGTTTTGTTTAAAGTAAACCAAAATCAAAATATAGTTTGATCCATTTTTGTCTTTAGAAAATATAAATAATTTTGTGTTTCTCTTAATATATTATTCGTTACATCAGTTATACATTCAGAAAATTAATGTTTGCGTATAATAAATGCAGTATTTTTTCTTTTACCAAGAAGCTTCATCACATAAGTAAATCATTGTCATCGTTAGTGAAGGTATTTTTATCGAGTAGTAACTATGGTAACAATCATTGTTAATGGAATTCTCTATTAGACAAGATTTTACGTCATAGATCATCTCATATTTCATACTGGATCACGCACTTTGGATTATTTAATGTTTTAGAGCATTTTTATGCCAAATTTTACTAATATCCCATTTTTTAAAATTTACATGTTATATATTAATAGTCTATTTATATATTAATAGTTTATTTGAAAGTATCATTTTAAATTTTAGAAATTCAAGAAATATTTAATACAATACATAGGAATTTAAATTTAATGAAATACTTAAAAAAAAAAAAATGGATTGCACTCTTTATTTTTTGTTTACTGTTTTATAATTTTCAAAGTTAAATATCTCTAACATTAATATTTTTGAAATCTCATAACATATAGAATGCAAAACATAAACATTGTGTATAATCATTTTTTTTTTTCAGAAGACGATGGTAAATAAAATATATTACGTACAATATAAATTTATTTTATACAGTACAATATCATACAGAATTAATCATTTAAATTTGAAGCAAACACAAATAAAAGGAAATGAACACAATTTTCCATAGCAAAGTATAAACGAAAAAGAACATATAACGTTGTAAAGAGCCTGTGTATCTACAATTTATTTACAGACGCCAACAAAAGTATCCGAGCACTAGCGAAAATTCCTATATACAAAAAAGTACACTTAATAATATTTTGTTAAATAAATCCTCGTCGGATTCCACCAGGATTTATTTAACAAAGCTGTATTAAGTGTACTTTTTAGTTTCTTCTATATTCAATAGAAGAAAGTATTGGATTCGTAAAAATTTTCGACCTCGGGTTTTTGATGGATTTACACGTTTTGAAAGCTGTAGAACACTATTTGACCATTTTTAGAAAATGTCTGTCTGTCTGTGTGTGTGTGTGACAAAATTTTGTGGCAACTGTACCTCAGGAACTACTGCACAGAATTTTATACAAATTGGTATGTAGTTACACCTTGACATAAATTAGTATCTATCAACCTTTGGTAAAAATTGTCCAACAGCTTGGGTTGCCATCCCGCTTTTTCTAAATTTTTAATATGGTGGTATAGGACAAAATTTTGTATAAATATGCATAAAGAGAATTATTATTTTTAATAATCATTATGAAATTTAAAAGAATTATTTGTAATAGAGATAGTCAACCACAAAAAAAATTGTGTATGTAGGAACCTCCCCCCCCCCCCAACCACCTCCTTGGGTGGGAAATCCTGGGTATTTTTCAAAAGAGCTCAACAATACATTTAAAACGAATGGTTGAACCATCGATCTGCGATAATTTAAAATAAAGTTATCGATTTTTTTTTCATTTTTAACAGAAAAAAAGTGTAATATTGAGAATAAAATATTTTTTTTTTTTTTTTTGATATTTAGTGTTTTACTAATTCTCTAATATGGAAATCGTCTGCATTATCATGGGAGATAATTTTTTTAAATAATGATTTTAATAAATTATTTTTATTGAGCGAATTTGTGTAAGAAAATATAGAAGAAAATCATGTGGTGACCACAACATTCTAGTTTTACATAGGAATTTTTGCTAGTGCTCCGATACTTTTGTTATCGACTGCAGGTAATACGCAAAGCTCATAGAAGTCCAGGCTATTATCAATTGGTAAAATGACTTAATAAAAAATAACGTGAGTCAGTTTTAACCAGTAGATATGTACGGAACTTTATAAAATTTCAAAATACCATAACTTCCAACATTCGCAAATCTTCATGGGCAATTGTGCAAAAATAGATTTTTTTTTTTTTTTTTTTTTTTTTTTTTATAATCGCGTTAGATGAAGCAGCCAATGGACTGGGATATTTCTAGTCCAAAAAGCTATCTTAGAATCTACATGAGAACAACATTTTTTCCACACATGAGGTATTCCCTGAGAGTTTGATGTTTCGATATCCACCGCCTGACGGATGATTGTTAATGAGGGACTTTTATGCCGTTTTCATTCGTAATAAATGACGATACTTTACGCAGACGGTTATCTTGACTGTGTGATATTTCTTCAGTGTTTATTGCAGAAAATTTCCATTGATGCTGATTTAGAGCATAGGAATTTTCACTAACGATTCTTCCTTCACTCGTAATGGTATTTTCAACGGACACAGTTTACATGTGTGTGCATTTTTAAAACTTAGAAAATTTATGCCAGCTAATGTTACAGTCGGTAACAAAAGTATCCGAACGCTACAAATATACCTATATAAAAAAAAAAAAAAATGTAGAGTTACTACTGTTTTGTTAAATAAATCCTTGTCGGATCATGTTCTTAATCAGTCTAAGAACATGATTCGACAAGGATTTATTTAACAAAACAGTATTAACTCTACTTTTTTTATATAGGAATTTTTGCTAGTGTTCGGATACTTTTGTTATCGACTGTACTTCTGTGATTTATCTTGTCGAATTATGATCGCTTGTAGTTTTCTAACGTCTTTGTGTGTTAAGAAACGTTAAAAATTACAGCGTTTTGCGTTCGTTTCGAGGCACAATTGGTTTTCTTTCTCCTTATCTATCTCTCTACGAAATTTGAATGATCCATCACTCTGCATATGAAGTACAGGGTGAATGTACTTATGTGAAGATAAGTGAGAAAGTTACGAGAGATAGAATGAAGATAATTTCAGTTCTCTCAAAATAAAAGCTAAATTATAAGGAGTTTTACTCACATTTTTATTTCGATTCAGTCAATGCTCAATCGTAGTACAGTGTCCGTTGATTGTAAAAAATATTGATAAACACCCCTATCATCTTCTCTCTGTCTTTGTTTCTCTCTCTCTCTCTCTCTCTCTCTGTCTCTTTTTTTTTTTTTTAAGAAAAGCTGATATTCTGTTCATTGTATCTCTCATACTTCTTTTTAATTTACATGATATTTGTTTGAAGTTTTCATATAAGTTGTTCAATACGTCTGATTATTTAATTGATTTTTTTTTTTTTAAGCTAGCGCATGCGTAGTTAAAAAATATTTAGTACAAATGCTCATATTTACAAGATATTTAACGTTTTTGTATACTGATTGTGGCTTGCTGTGTCTAATGTAGTACGCCAAATTTCTTAAAAATGGCTTTGCACTGTGTCTAATACTCCATGTGTTATAATTAAAAAGTGTTTTTTTTTTTTTTTTTTTTTTTTTTTTTTTTCGAAAAAAAAAAAGTTATATCTTTATGGATGTATGTGTAGCCTCACAAAAAAGTATACAGATAATGAGAAACATCCTCATAATCACATGCTACAGCAAAAATGCATTTAAAGCATTACTTCTTACACAGTATTTCAAAACATTTTGATTCTTGTTTAAGGCTGTTCTCAAATGAGAAGCTTAATTTGGGCATATTTTCTGACATTAGATTTAAAAAAAAAAAAGTTTTTACTTTCATATACGCAATAAAGTTAGACCTACTAGTTCATTTTTCATTAAATCGCATGACTCTTTCCTGTTTCCTTTAAAACAAATACTTTTGTAAAAAAAAAAAAAAAAAAAAAAAAAAAAAAATAGAAGACTTTTTTATATTTGCAGTGTGAAGTTCTGACATATTGCTGGACAGAAAAACAGAGTTAGGTTTAATAAAGTACATTCTATGTATACGTATATATTATTTTGATCAAATGACTTTTTGAAATTTTTTATATAAACTTTTAAGTATTTTTAATACTTTATCATGTGTGAAATTCACTAAATTTCAGTCTGCCATTTCACTCGATTATTTATGAAAAAAAAACAGACTGAAATTTAGTGAATTACACACATCATAAAATATTTTTAAAAAAATTAAAAGTTTAAATCAAAATTTTCAAAAGGTCATTCGATCAAAATAGTACATAGGTATATGTAGAATGTAATTTTTTTAATCCTAAATTTGTTTTTCTGTCCAGGAATAATGTCAGAATTTCACACAACAAATATGGAAAAAGTCTTTTTTTTTTTTTTTTTTTTGACAAAAGTATTTGTTTTAATAGAAAAAGGGAAAAGTCTTGCGATTTTATGGAAACTGGACTAGCACGTTTATTTTATTTTATTTTATTTCAATTTTTTAAGTATGTGAAAGTAAAAACTATTTTTTTTAATCTAATATCAGAAAGTACCCCCGAAATTCAGCTTCTCATTTGAGAACAGCTTTAGTTTTTTACTGGTCCCCTTTTCCTTTTCAAGACAAACGCTTTGCTGAAATATATGAGGTATAACATGCTTTTTACACCACCAAACTTTCACAATGATTATTAAAGAATTTTTAAGTTTAAATCAAAATTTTCAAAAAGTTATTCGAACAAAATAATACATACGTATATGTGTAATGTAATTTTTTAATCCTAAATTTGTTTTTCTCTCCAGGAATATGTCAGAATTTCACACTACAAATATGAAAAAAGTCAAATTTTTATTTATTTATTTATTTTTGACAAAAGTATTTGCTTTAATAGAAAAAGGGAAACGTTTTTCGATTTTATAGAAACTGGACTATTAGGTTTATTTATTTATTTATTTATTTATTTTATGTATGTGAAAGTAAAAACTTTTTTTTTATCTAATGTTAGAAAGCATCCCCGAAATTCAGCTTCCTGTCTTCAGCGCTGTGAGACTTCAGCGCTCATGAAAATCATTTTGATGTAGACCATATTCAATAGTAAAACTATTCAAACAAAAAAATAAATGAATAAATAAAAAATAAGATTCATTACTTTTTTTACACACTTAGTATATATTATTAAACATTTTTGAAAATAAAATTTTCAATAAGAAATATAAGTTCAAACTTTGACAAGTAGTTGAAAATAAGACGTTTGATATTTTTAAGGCTGTTAGATTTATTTAATTTTTGCATGTAAACACAATTTTTCAAAACATTATATAATTCAAAGTAATTTTTGTACATTTTATGCTTTAAAACAGTTTAACACAAACGTAAGACATTTAGAAAAGGCTGGAGTACAATCATGTTTACAGAAACGCAAATAAAAGCATTTGAATATTTTGCGTGCTTTATTTTCACGATTGTTAAAATGTAAACACAAATTTATTTCAAAAATCTCCACTCGATAATCTGTAAATATGCAGACCAAATTTTGTTAAACTTTGTTATATAGTACAAATTCTAGAAAAGCCTTTATAGTGCTAGTTTAATTATAATCAACCTATATACATAACTTTTTTCTCTGAAATAAAATGTATTCGCTAGATTAAATTATTATATTTATTATATTTCCTCTGCATTGTGGCTACGTAAATAAAATCAAATGTCAATATTTTATCACACAACACATGTTTCTGAATTCAAATATATATTTTACCTTTTACAAGGTTCATAAAATGTTATTTCTGTTCAAATATTTTATACGAGATATCCTGATTTTAAATCAGATATAAATGTTTCTTTGATATGTTTATTGCACATTTGAATATAATATTTCACATGTTTCAAAAAATATACCTCTAGGGAAAAATCCGATATATTGAATTTATTCTGAAATATACCGTAATGTTTATCTGGAATGAAATGAAATATATGTAAACCTAGGTAAATAATATAAACGTCCAATAATGTATTTTATTTTTGAAACATAATTTTAAAATGTTGTATGTGAAATGATATCATAAAAGTAAAGGGTACAAAGAATAAATAAATAAAACATTAGACTTTTTTTTATAAAGATTTCAAATGTCGTATAATGTTATTTACAAAGAATTTGGTCCTTATAACGTTTAAAGTCAATATCTTATAAAAACAGTATTTTAAAAATATAGAACATACATCCTTTTTTAATTCAAAAAATTATTAAAAAAAAAAAAATGTGGTGTGGAACAATCGCACGACCTCCATTACCCCCTATTACACACATTATATGCATTTTTGGGAGATAATGTAATAAGAAAACATAAAAGTGATATATAGAAGTAGAAACCTAAAAATTTTCCCGTAAGAGAAACTTTATACACATATAAAGACATATGAAACGAAGCTTGCATACAACGAGGTAAAAAAGAAGAGAGTTATTTTTTGAAACACAAATTTTCTAGATCTGAAGATGACCTGCCTAAGCAGGATGACTGTTAAGTTTCCTCTAATAACCACGTAATACGTGAGAAAGAAATGGATTTATATAACAATTTTCAAGATAATCGTTAGAGACATTTTTGAGATACTAACTTTTACAAGAAATCAATTATTGATCTGAAAGCAATATTTACATACAAAAGGATATTTAAAACTGAGTTAATATGGCGAGTTTAAAAAAAAACCCGTACAGCCATTTTTAAAGGAATGCGCTTATGAGACCTGAAATTAAGCTATTTATACAAGACGCCTATCAGTTTTCTGAACTAACCAACTATATCGTTCCAAAAGACATCTAATAGAATGTTTATATAGCAAATTTGAAGAAAATCGTTAGAGTCGTTTTTGAGCGACGGACATATGGTCCCACTTCAGGTTTCCGATGACCCACTTAAGGTTTTTCAGTTTTCACCAAAATATGATTATTCATCTATACACCAGACCTGTCTCAATTCTGAAGTTTTGTAGTTCTATCTTTGTTTGTTTCGGAGATATGAGAGCCAGAAGATTCCACTATACATACACACACACATACGCACACACACACTGACCAATCGCCAAAAACCACACTTTTGGACTCAGGCCACCTTAAAACGTGTAAATCAGGTGAAATCTCGATATCGAATTTTTTGGACTAAATACAATACTTCCATTACCTACGGTAGTAGGGTAAAACCTGGAAAAAATAAAAAGTTTTGCGTTC